>PQWD01011525.1:0-16255 GCA_019425675.1 Leucinodes orbonalis | reverse complement strand
GATTTGGTGACCTATTTGGCTTAGTGGTAGTAAACGTGGTTAGTTCATTCACTTATCCGTCCTAAGGGATGTTCTTAACTTTTTGTTACGGTTTTTGTAGTCTGGTTTAATTTTCAGTGAAGTGACTATTAATAAATACAAAAATAAATATCCACTGACATTCACACAGCGCAGCCCCAAGTTAAGCGTAAAACCTGTATTATGGGTACAAAACAACGGATAAACATACTTATATATATTTTTTTGTAAATACGTACATATTATACCTAGAAAACACTCAGACCATTAAAAACAGACATGTTCATGCACACAAAGTTTGTACTGCCCGGACATCAAACCCGGAACCCTTAGTGTTCAGCGACCTCAACCGCAACACCAAATAGGTCGTCCTGTAAAGTATGCACCAAATCAATCTGTACTGTTTCATGAAGAATTATGGAAGATCTCCTTCGGTTTTTACTGGAAGAATGGTTGTTCATTACATCAGACAAATTGCACTGCATTGTTTAGCGCTGAAACAAATTAAAGCATCTTGAAATATGTCATTGTTTTCCAGTTGCGGTCAATTTTGGTGTCTTTTTTCCCGTTTCTTCGGTAATGACACATTGTTATTCCGAATACAGTCGTCCGTCTTACTGGACTATAAATCTGCGCGCTGTGAAAGACTCGCCGGCTGCTTTTGCATAAGAGTTCATTGCCATGAACGGCCAGACAGTATCATATTGTGTGACAGTTATTGTTACTAGCGATATGCCTGCGGCTTCAATGGACATTTTTATTTTGTTGTCTTGAAGTTTGCATGTTAATTTGAGCAACTAATCCTAGATGGTGTATTTAGTATTCAAATAGATTACCTGGGTTGCTAATTTGCCAGTTTGGTACTTTGATCTTAATAATAAATAACAGCCTATCGATGAGGACTTATGGCTTTATAGCAAAAAAATATCAGAAGAGTCCTATAGTTTTTGCATGAAAGGCGCACACTAACGTACCGACAAAAATGTTTAAAATAATTTTTTTTATTCGTTTTTTTATTGTAATAATACTTCCCTATACTTATATTTTTACGCACAATGGTCCACCGCACGGACTAAGTGCGGAAACCAACGCCAATAACATAGAACATAGAACATACTTCCCTATAATTATTCCTCTCAAGTTTTTACTAAACGGTGGGTGATTGTCCTCTTCTATAATAAAAATCAAAGTTGGTATGTATGTAATATTATTAATGTGAGGCAAGGATTAAAGCAGTCAGATTTATTATCTTAATCGAATATCGAATTTAAAATTCTACACTGTCATTTTAGGATTTCATATTTTAACATATCTTTGCGAAAACTTTTGTTTTTATTATGTTTGGGTTAATATTTTCGTGATTCCCCAAGTTGTTTCTGATACCGTGTGTACAAAAGCGATTATCGAATAACGTTCTTACAATGAGATGACGTTAGGTTTACAAATGTGCGACGAAAGCGTCGCCATTCCCACAATTGTGTTGTTAAAAGCCACTCTTTGACGTTGGTATTTACATGAGACGATATCATTAACCAGTCTAGCTAGCGATATGATTAACTAGCACAAACCTTCTAAACTACAAATCTCACAGTGACGATGTAATTCAATACGTGGCACTGACACCTTGTCTCCACCGCCAACAATTTAAATCAAGAATAAATCACAAAGATTCACACAGTGACATGTAGCCCTGAATCAAGCAAGGGCCTTTCTTGTACTTTAGGCACGAAAATACGGTTAAACATACTTATATACTTTTTGTTTAAATGCGCCATTACTTTGCTTTGCAATTGTATCTGATTGCACTGTAAATGTAATAACTTTTATAAATACCTGAGTATTAAGTACTTGAGTATTTGTATTCTTAAAGGTTTACCTTTCATACCAGCTTTTCTAATTGGTATTTTTTTGGAATAAGCCGATTGGCTTGTAGTTAGTTTTATACTAAATATTAAAAGAAATAACGTCGCAGGCTCATTTAATGGCCACCTTACAGGTTAAAGTATAAGGTCATGCATACAATCGGCGTGATTTAAATAGGTTTTAATAGCAAATAATTTCCGGTAAATATGTATTAGATAAGGTTAATTTATAAATCATCGGATTCACTCCAAATTTATGTACCGTTGCAATATCGAACCGTGTAAATTGCGATTAGGCGTGGAGTTTTATTCCGTAGTTGCCTTTATCAATGTTTTGTGTCAAATTCAGTAGCTTGTTGTCGCTTATTATAGCAGATTTAGTTGATGCATACAGTTGCGGTATTTATAGATGAACACAGTTGAAAAGGAACTATTTCGGTTAATTTAAAGTCTCTTCTTATTTGATGTTTGAAATTTTAGCATACATAACACCTATCAATGTACCAAAAATAGAAATGCACTATGCTTTGAAACGAATGGGCCAGCTCGACCGGAGTCGACCCATTGAACGCCGAGAATCCAGACATAATAGAAGATCTATTGTGTCTGGCGCCTTAAGGCGTCATTAGCGGTTAAAACAACGCTTTGCTGAGTGAGTGAGATTACCACAGACCTAAACCCACTATCTTTAAAAAGTGGAAGATCGGCACTCGTTGCTCCTTAGGTTGCAAGAGTCCATGGGTGGCGGTATCGCTTAACATCAGATAAACCGAACTGCTGCGTTGCCTTAAAAATACTTAAGTGCCGCGCAGTGAAAGCAGATAAGAAAGCAATTGTAACCACTAGTTTTCTCGTGGGTGCCGTAAGAACTGTCTTAGGGACAAATCATTTATCAGAGGATGATTACTTAGGGTTCTTATGACATCTAACCATTTATAGATACAGTTATCTTCAACGCCTGTCAAGTGTGGCGATTATAGCCAAATCCTTCATTATCTGTTAGTCCAGTTGAGGACTGTTACGGGCTTTCTATTAGAATAAAACGAACTAAAAACTTACAAATTTGTGTATTCTACATGATTCGAGAGTCAAGACCACCTCAAAGGCTTGGTGGTGCATTTTGGCAAATAAGTCGCGGTATTTTTATTTTCGTCTTTTAGTTTTGGCGATAATAATTTATTTAATAAATTAGAATTACTATTTAGATTACCTCAACTGTATTTTATCTTACTCGTACTTGTAGGTAGGTTAAATTTGTACATCGATGTAACATTGTACAGTAGGTACCTGAGTGAATATTGCGGCAACAAAGTCTTTAAAATGATGACTTTTAAATGAGTAAATTTGTTTTTAATGGTCACAAGAGTGCAATTCAAATAGTCGCCGAGTTCAAGGCTGGCTTCATTTGACGCCGACAGTGCAGGCTTGTCTTTATCAAGACCCGACCGGATCTTTATTAGGATTAGCACTTATGAATTCAAATATATTCTGTGTTTATTTGGCGGGCTTAGTTTACACAGTGATGGCATTGTGACTAGTGGGTTTTGCTAATGAGTGGATATTTTTAATTAGTAGAAAAAGGCGAATATATATTTGGTAAGTTTGTTAAATATTGTCATTAGCTTGTGAAGATAAAATCGGCTCTTTGGTAAAATAAATATCTATATGTAGTAATATTTCTTTGTTAACGTTTGTCTCGTCGAAAATTTGCTGTTTGTTAATCATCTTATAAACACCGTTATATACAAATGGATTGTAAAAATAACATCTTCAAAATACTAGTTAACATGATGTAATTTGGATCACAGTATTGGTTCCGTTATTGCGTAAGTGCAAAATAACCGAAGTATCAATGAATTAAAAAAATCGTCTTTGCTTGATGGCAAAGAACGTTTTTACCTAATTTTATTTTTTTTCTATAAACAATTAAAGTATTCAAGCAGTTTAAATGGCGAAATGAATCATTCCTCAATTTAAGCAAACAAAAAAATGTAGCAATATGTGAAAGGTACTATATCAAAATTTTTAAACAACCATTTTCCAAATTTTATGTATATCAATACTCATACAGACAATTTCATCGGCTGGACTAAAAGCCTCCGCCATTCTCAATATTGAGGGGCTTTGGAACGTCACTAAGTGCGTTAGGGCCGTACCTTAAGGTACGTGTTTGCAAGTTAGAACTTCGTTCGATATTTGGCAGAACTTACGTACTAGATAGTTGGACTAGCATGATGAATACGACGCATTATCAAGTTAAGCATATACCTGTCCCCCTGCTATTGCTTATGGGTAATTTGTAACAAAGGAATGCTTGATTTTTAGCGTATAGGCATTTTCAACTTTACTAGAATATAATAAAGGTTTGAATCATCTGATTGTTTTAAATCGATACGGAATATCTGCCCCTCATTTCATGCGAGGGGAGAACACCATGACTATCACAGAAAGGGATCTAATTAATCTCGTTCACTCTTACGATGGGTTCGCTAGGGAATGGATAACTTCCTTTTATTTTTACAAAAATTATAAGTAGTAGGCGTTGAATTATTTAACCTATTGGTATCCATTGGAATACGTTTCTTTCTCTCAATTAATGTCAATTTGTGTCTGCCTGGTGGATCCTCAACGTTGTTTTGAGAGATAATTGGATAATTAGTTAGCCATTAAGATTGCTATGGAAATGTAAGCAAAGTTAAAAATAGAAATCGAATACGTTTACTGACGTTCATGACGTTCAAAAATTGCAGCTAGGAATATTTATGAATGTTTAACTGTTATCCGATCTATGAGTACAGGCATTTTGAAAACGAGATGAGGAATAATTGTACAAGAGAGATCGTATAATTAAACTAACTAACATAAAGACTGGACCTTGTATAATTCAAAAGGAATATCACATTCGGCTTAATGAATTCATCGGGTTAAATATACTCAATATACACTATATATATAAGGTAGAGAAAAAGTAATAAGTTAAGAAAGCGGAATTTTCGTGCAAATATATAAGAAACTTATATATACATATTATAATACAAAGAGAAATGTAATGAAATGAAATGAAAAGTGTTTATTCAATTTAGGTCCTTAAATAACACTTATGAATGTCAAATGAAGCCACCACTGGTTCGGGAGGTAGAGTCGTATACACATACGCATCAGTATTCAAATGAATTGTATTATATTTTTATATCAGTATTATTTTATTTAGTTTAATATTTATTTTTATTAATAGGAATGTATAATAATATGTTCCGTGTAACATTTATTATTTATCTACTTTCCTTATATATATTTCCTTATTTACGTATTTATTTTTATTTAATTTTGTAGCTACTTATTTTATAATTGTTTTTCTCTTATTTTAAATCTGATTTTCTTTTTATTTCTATATACAGGCTGTCCTCGTACTTACGGCATGTTAGGTTCTCGAAATACGCGACGTTAATCGAAACGACGTAAGTCGAGATATCTTTTTTCATATTATGTTTACATGTAAAACTCAAGGGTTAGACTCGAAATTTTAAGAAAAATCTGCATTTATTTATAACAAAGGATAATTACTTCAAACAAAAGTAAGTTCTTAAAATAATTTTATTTTTGGTATTAATTTGTGTGTTATTAATTTTAATTATAATAATCTTGGTAACACTGATAGGCTGCATAAACTTTGTTATTAACGTAAAAACTTCTCTTAAAATTAGGATCATTTTCTTCAAAAATTTTCATGACCTTGCGACCAATGAATTCTCCTATGCCGGAAATCGAAACAAATGACGTATGCTTGAGGAATAGTATCAAAACATTGTTCGACGTAACTTGAAACGACGTAAGTCGAGGACTGTCTGTATATAATATTTTTTTTTAATTAAAATTTCGACGTTAAATATATTTTATAAAAATACAAAAGTGGTCAAGTTATAATTGGTCGGGAACATCATACACCGTAATTCCAGATAGCAATTACACAAACTATTTTTCAAAAATTTCATAATTGATGCTTGGATTCTTTGAAGATTCACATATCTACTTACTTTACATGAAAAATCACGGGCTCGTTCTGAGAACTGAACAATGCAATATAAAAGCCATTGTGCAATACAGTGCATATACCGCTTTTGCCGTAAAACTTTTGTTTTATGCGCCGAGTCAGTTTGCATTTTTTTACGCTTTTTATCCGGATTGTTTGTTACGAGTACTGTTGCTATTCAAGTTGAAATTAAACTAATAAAATTAAAAGCAATATCTAAAACTCTATATGATTTGGTTTCTTTTTAACCGACATAAAAGGAGGTGACTTAATTCGACCGTGTATATCCTGTTTTTTAATGTTTGTTCGCGGATATCTTTGTTGAATATTAATCGATTTGATATTTTTTTTTGTTAGAAAGAGCATACTCCAGAGTTGGTCCCCTGATAAGGAAGTCGGGAAGTTATTTCAAATATCTGGACCATTTCTCTTGGACTCTGCAATTCTTCCTGGACCAGGAAAATAAAATGTAGAGTTAATATAATGTACATTTATTAATTATTGGAAATATTTTTTTGTTTCATCCGCGATACTCGATAAATGAAAAAGGACTTATTTTGTTTTCCTCTACCATAGTAAAAAAACCTTGGTAGTAAGACGTCCAAAAAACACAAATGTATCTCATTGACTGATTGAAGTTCACGGCTGAACATCTGTCTCTCCCATTTGTTTTACTAGGTGGTAGACTCGATACTAAGTCGTCTAGGTATACCACCGCAGTGCCAGATATCGTCCGTGAAACAGGAGTGTTATGCACTTTTGTGTTTCGGGATGAGGGCACTGTAGCTAGTGAAATTACTGGGTATAAGATACCTAACATCTTGTCTCGGGTGACGGGCGCAGTGCGGCATTGATGGAGGATGATAACTGTCTATCAGTTGTTGGTCTCCTTTAATGCCGCTCTGTCATGGTCTGGCGTATCACTTACCATCAGGTGAGCGTCCAGACCGTCCTGTACACTTATAACATAAAAAAAAATGTGCTAAATTTCACAGTCCTCCATTTGCAAGTCGTCATCCATGGTGTCAGGGGGGCTACCACCATATCTTACAACAGCATTACTATATTACTTCGCGTTTCCTGTTACAAAAATGCTGACGTATATTACAGTAATACTTTTATTTTGATATAGCATTAATAACCCTGAGGCGTCCTATGCCTAAATAAAATACCTATATTTTGGTAGGTATCGTCTGAATTCCATGAATGAAAATGAACCATGGAATTTATTAATCAACCTCATATGGAGTGATCAGGTCAATTGCTGAATTCCTTTGCCCCTATTAAATAAAAATAAAAAAACTACATTAAAAGGCTCGTAGGCGTCTACCGCCACAGGTGGCGAGCGTTTGTTTTGGTGCGTTCGTTGACCCTGCCCCCTAAGTGGCGACCCGCCGTCTACCGCACCCTTACTCGAGCATGCGCGAACAGGTCACACTTGCAAGGGGTCGGTTTGTTATGATATTGAATGCGTGCGATTTGATCCTATACTTAAAGGTGCTTTTCACGTTTGTTTGTTGTTGTTATTTTAATGTGCAGTCGGAATCAGATAGAGCAAGTATTACTGATTTCTCACAGCGAAGAAATAAACTGGATATGACTTAAAAGTCCGAGAATAATGAGCGGACCGACAATACTCATGCGATTTATTGAATAAAAAGTCTTATCTGTCGATGAGAATACGAAATTTTAGGCTTAATTAATTAATTGAGTAATAAAAGCAAGTTAACACCAAACATTACGCTATTGGAATGTCAGTTAAAAAAATAGCTTATTTGAAGTTTGTTTTATTATTGAAGTCTGAAGTGCTAACTGCGTTGATTTTTGTATAATGATATTACATTTACAATATTAAAATTAAGTGGATATAAAAGTAATAATAGCAATGAATTTAAAATTATTCATACTCAGAATCCTTATTATTAATTACACTTTAGTAGAAATACTAAAATATTTTAAATATCAATATTACCTAACCGAAATGGTTAATAATGGGCTTTTAAATAACTAAAGAATAATTTATTCAATTACCATTCCTAAAAGCGCCTTTTTAAGTCGAGTGCGCCCTTAAGTTACAAATTATACGAAAAGAAGCTCTTTCAAGAAACAATTAAATTGCCAATATAAAATCATTTTCTATAGTCATTCTTATTAAAAGCTTGATATGGAAATATTTTAAAATTACTTAATAATGAAAGACGTTGCCCACAGGTTAAATAATATTAATCAGTTTATTTAAAAGATATATAGTTAATTCGTTTTCTTTAATGATAATTATTATTTTGTACCATTAGTTTTGAATCTTTTTTAGCTTTCACTACGTGGTAGACTAGGTGCTGAGTCATCTTAGGTGCAGTGCCAGATATCGTCCCGTGAAATAGTAGAGTTCGCACTTCTGTGTTTCGAGATGAAGACACTGCAGCTAGTAAAACACCTGGTCTAAGAGATCTAACATCTGTCGTCTCGGGTGACGGGCGCAGTGCGGCATTGATGGAGGATAATAACTGTCTGTCAGTTGTTGCTCTCCTTTAATGCCGCTCTGTCATGGTCTGGCGTATCACTTACCTTCAGGTAAGCGTCAAGACCGTCCTGTACACCAGGGTCTAAGAGATCTAACAACTGTCGTCTCGGGTGACGGGCGCAGGGGCAGTGTTGGCGGAAAATTATGATAGATGCTGTTAATGATTTCCACCAACAATGTATATGTCATGGTCAGGCGTATCACTTACCACCAGGGTAAGCGAAATGATAGTTGCGTTCTCTGTATGACATAAAAAATCTATTTAGTGGAGCACAGGCATAATGTGCGCGGGCGTCCGCCACGTAATATCCGTAGTGGGCGGGAGCTGTCTCGTTGCATAATGAATGCCCTTTGAAGACCCTTCCCAAACGAGGGAAGCGTATTTGGTTGTTATTTTGGCTGCATGTAATTGCAAATGGTTTTAAGGAAGCGTTTTGTACTTTAAAGCCTATTGGTGCAAATGATATGCTTTCAAGTAAATGAAAGAACTCGAAATAGTAGTTTTAAGTCATCCATGCGCCAGCCGAACTATTGAATTGTTAAATTGCAGGATCGCCGAAGTAACGCGGTCCTCTCCTCACATTAAATAAGCTTTGAATGTATTTTTACGGCTACGCCTATAGAAACACTGAGTAACTTAATAATTTGAACGCAAAATATCCGCACTAACCAATACTCAAGCTTTCGTATGAGTATACGATTATAGTGCCGACGTTGTTGAATTCTTATCTTTAATGCTCCAAATGCATCCATATCGAGTAACAATATCTTTGTACAGACAGACGGCGTGCATTGTGATTACATTAAGCGGCCGTTGAACCCGCTTCCGGCTGCATGTGAGCAGTTTGTTGAACACCCTGTATTTAATGTTCGCATTAGAACAAAGGAATCCGATACCAGGTGGTAGACTCGATACTGAATCGTCTAGTAGGTACCACCGCAGTGCCAGATATCATCCGTAAAACAGGAGTGCTAACACTTTTGTGTTTTTGCTTCGTCCATCTAATGCATCGATAATAGGTATCTATACGAGTAGGTATACATTTGAATTATGATTAACACCTATGTATATATTTATGACTAAACTTCAACGACTACAAAGATTTACGTAAAGCATTGAACGGACTCTATCAATGTTGACATGCATTCGACCAAAACCAAATGGCTTTATGACTGTAAAGAATTGAAGCTATGAATGGAACTTACTGTGTGAATGAACTTTCAATCGAATACTATATGTATTAAGTACAAGGTCGACGCGAGGGAATAACTTAATACCCTTTTTAAATCATCAAGCGGTACGGTCGATATTAAGGACAAAATCAGTAACAATGTTATTCGTAAGAGAACTAAAGTTACCCACATAGTTCGCGGATCAGCAAGTTGAAATGGCAATGACGTCTAGGCAAGCGTAGCGTATGATGCCTTCCGGCCCGATGGACTAGCATGCGAAAGGTTGTTTGATGAGGAAATCGAAGAACTGGTATGTTTGGCATAAAATCAGCGAGATCTATGTCCAGCAGTGGACTGTAACAGTTTCAAGAGAGAGAAAGAGAGCGAAGCGGTATAAATGATTTAGGTAGCTGTGATTATCCGGTAAAAGAACATTTTAATCCCATTGCTGTCAAAAGCAATTTACTGCGTGAAAACCTTTACTAATTAAAGACTGTCATAATTGTAAGGAAAGATACATAGATCAATTCTTTCAATTAGTTTTTGATGAGATGTCCTTTATATTATTACTGTGCATAGTAGGCACCCTATACTACTAAATCTTAACACTTGATTATCTTTAAAGAAAGGTGATTCCGTAACGATTTCCGTTATGACGTGGGTCTCGGCGTTCGTTTATTATTATCATAAACAGTTATATAATAAGCTGACACATTTTTTTTATGTAAATATATATATGCATTGGGTGAATCCTATTTCACTCCATTGATACAACTCGTAGGGGAGTATACGATACATAATTACGAAGAACTAGTTCTAATTAGAGCGCCCCGCATTCGGTACCTTGAGTCTGTCGGCGACTCAGATATGCCGGAAGACAGTTCAGCGACCGTTCAATGCAATAACAATAGGCTTAAATATAGTTCGGCATTACCAAACGTATAAGATTTTTATACCTCCATACGTTTACGTAAACAAACATATCTAGCGCGTTAGTGTATGCGTTTTTATGAAACGTAAATCTTGTCAGTTATACTACGTCCAACTAGTAATCCTAGACACAACTACCACACATTCGTAATAAGAGATTTGATCCCATAACATTAAAATGCCAATACTTAATATGTGGAACTTATAAGTAAAAACTATACAGCTCTAGTTTAAGAGACACTTAAAGCTTATAAAATCACTATTTGTTACATATTAGATAATACAATTTTAAAAAACTTAAGAACTATACGTTGATAATGTCTTTATATTGAAAGCATGTAGAATGTTTGGTATGCGTGTAAGCATAAGCTTGCGTTATTAAACCTTAGCCACATTCAAACAAACGTGCTCTCGCAAATTTCAACTGTAATGGCGAGGTAAAGTTCAAAACAATATAGCTCTTTTGTCATTTAATTGAGGTTTGAGAGAACTGCGCAGATATAAAACTTCTAGATTGATATGTTTATAAAGTCTTACAAATAATTAGAAGCAAAAAGGAATGTATTGACTATTAAAAATTATAACATGTATCATGAACTGTCAACAAATAGGCATGCCTATTACTTTAGTTGCAGTAAAACTTAATAAAGGTACATTCGTTTTAAGGAATTAAGGTAAGATTTTTCATTTTTACTCATTTATTCGTCTTATTATTTATTTATGAGCGTCGGTGGATCAATGGGTGGACTGTCGCCTTCCTATCGGATAGCTGAGGTTCAAATCCCGACACGTACCAATGTTTTTCGATTTTTCGAAAATATGTACGTTATCCGACGCTCTTACGGTGAAGAAAACATCGTGAGGAAACCATCATGCACACTGCGAAGAGATTCGAAGTTATGTGTGAAATCGTCCTATCCACACTGGACCCCGTGGACGACTAAGGCCTAATCACCCTATACGGGTAGGCTCGTGCCCCTCGTGGGACTTAATGAGCTGATGATAATAACTCATTGTAAAAAAAACATGGACTGCGGTCGTGGTCTTTTATTAAAATAATACAATAATATAGGTCGGCAGTCCTCTGTTCTCGTCAGTCGAATCTGTCTATATATTTTTGTCGTCGAATATAAAAGTCAGTCTTACTGGCCAGTCTACACCAAAAAGTCCGTAACATTCCCACCCCCAGTATTGCAAGCAATACTCAAGTAAAACTAGTCGTGTCAAGTCTGCGTTTATGTCCGGTAAAGTCAATTGGTTTAGGTTAGGCCAGCTTTGGTCTTAAACTAGTCATGTCGGGATTGAACCATGTCAGGTCCAGTCTTAACCCCATGTCAGAGGTCAAACATGTCTACTTAAGTCACAAGTTCTCTTTACGGTTTAGTCAGTTGTCGGTCCAATGTCTAGTCGGCATAATTTAGTTACAGGGCGTCTGTAAAGACCAGACGAAGTCTTGACTTCGACTACCCTGACTTGATCGTCAGAGCCTAAAAAGGTCTGAGTGACGATCCCCTTTGGCCACAAGTTTCTGGGTTGTTGGTCGTCACACAGAATAACAATATCGTCTATCTTGATGGGCTCCGTTTTTACAAACCATTTGCCGCGTCTAGTTAATGTGGGCAAGTATTCCTTACGCCAGCGTTTCCAAACCAGATCTGCTAGTCGCTGCGAGTGCCGCCAAGACTTTCGCAGTAAATCTCCGTCATCGAAGTTATTTAAGGTTTGAGTCACCAAGTCAGTTTGACCAAAAATAAAATGATTCGGAGTTAAAGGTGCATCGTCGTTGTGATCGATAGACACATGTGTCAACGGTCGACTATTGACCATGTACTCAGTCTCAGCCAATAATGTCAACAATGTTTGTTCTGATGGCGCTTGCTCCTTTAGCGTCATTTTAAGCGCCGTTTTTACTGACCTCACCATTCTCTCCCAACATCCGCCATGGTGAGGAGAATTGGGACAAATAAACTTCCACTGTACTCGACGAATGCTCAAGAATTGACGCAGTAAATCTGGATCCATGTTACTAACATGGCGTCGTAGCTCCGTGTCCGCTCCTTTAAAAGTAGTCGCATTATCACTCCATATCTCATGAGGCGTACCGCGTCTCGCCATGAATCGTCTTAGCGCCATTATGGCACTGCTAGCTGTCAGATCGTCCACTAATTCTATGTGTATTGCCCTTACAGTCATACATGTAAATAAAGCTCCATAACGTTTCTCGTGACGGCGTCCTATCTTCACAGTCATTGGTCCGAAATAGTCCAGCCGGTGACAGCGAAAACCTTCAATGGCGTCAGACGGCAACAAGGAATTTGGCCCATGAGTGGTGGTACTGGGGTTGCACGCTGGTTTTTGCAAACTTGACAAGTTCGCCAGGCCATTTTGACAGCTGATCTACAGTGAAGGATCCAAAATTTCTGCCTCAAGTCATTAAGAACCTTTTCTTTTCCACAATGAGCAGCGTTTTTGTGATATTGCATGACCAGTAATTTTGTAAAAACGTCCGTCGGTGCCAAAATTATGGGATTTTTAACGTCATATCTTACAGATGCAGTGTCTATGCGTCCGCGTGCACGCATTAGTCCCGTGGCGTCAATAAAAGGAACTAACTGATAAAGGCGACTAGTTTTGTCCACTGTACTCATTGCCTGTAAAAGGTGGAGCTCGTTAGGAAAAGACCGTCGCTGACTGTCTTTAGTAAGATTTAACTCTGCATCCTTGATCTCGTCAGCCAGGAGCTCACCTCGACGGCGGTCACTTTTGTGTATAAGATTGTGTCTAAATCTCAATAACCAGGCCGTGACACGAATTAATCGCCAATACTGAGAGAATCTACTGACGTCTGGACACCTCTCACTTTGCGAATCAGTTATTATCAACGTCATCTTCACCTCAAGATCAGCATCGGTACTTTTATCTATATCCTGAGAGTCTTCAGTTGGCCACATACTCTCGTCTTGTCTGAGAAAGTCAGGTCCTCTGATCCAAAAGGCGCTTGTACTATCAGAAATCTTATCTCGTGTTGCGAGGTCAGCATTATTCAGGTGAGTGGGTACCCACCTCCACTCAGTGGGATCTGTCAAGTCGGTTATCTCACTTATACGATGAGCAACAAATGGCTTGAAACGTCCTGCATCTGACCTTATCCAATTCAAGACAGTTTTAGAATCCGACCAGTAAACGATACGATTGATAACTAGATCGATATGTTTCCTAACAGACTGCGCCATTCTCGCCCCTAATAACGCCGCCTGAAGTTCAAGTCTAGGTACACTTAAAATCTTCAAAGGAGCTACCCGACCTCTAGCCATAATCAGGGAAATATGGTAATTTCCGTCACTTAGTACTGATCTCATATATGCAACTGAAGCAAAAGCTCTAGTGCTAGCGTCACAGAAAATATGAACTTCAACCGGTTTAATAAAGTCGCACTGCAAATTTAAAAGCCATCTAGGTATCTGAAGACTGACGACTCCCTGAAGTTCCTGAAGCCACAGTTGCCACCTTTTATAGATATCACCAGTCACTTCATCATCCCATCCTATCTTCGACTTCCAAATATCCTGAAGAATAATGCGTACTTTGATGACGGAAAACAATAAAAATCCCAAAGGGTCAAAGACAGACATACAGACCTTTAAAATATGGCGTTTTGTGGGTCGTTTATCCATTTCATTGTCTACCATATCTTTGAGATTAAAATACACGAAGTCATCTTCACATGGTCTCCATTTAACGCCAAGCACCCGTTCAACAGGCAACTCATCTATGTCATTTAGGATCTTGGCAGCGGAGGGTGACAACTTATCCTCGGATAGATGTCGGAGAATTTCCTTGGAGTTACTCATAAAATTTGTCATATTAAAACCTCCTTCTTCGTGAATAAAAATAACGTCATCAACCATTTTAATTCCCTGGGTTATTGTGTCTACTGATATTATTAAATCATCCATATAATGATGATCGGTAATCGCTTTGACAGCATCAGGATGAGAGTCTGAAAACCTAAATGCGTTGACGTTTTTAACGTATTGTGCCGATGATGGAGAGCAGACGGCACCAAAAATCATTACATTCATTTGATATTGTTCATCCTCCCAAAGAAATCGTTGAGCATCTCGGTCTTGCTCGATGATTTGGACCTGATGAAACATTTCCTTGATATCACCCATCACGGCATAGCGATGACATCTAAATTGAAGTAGCAAACCCGGCAGTGAATTAAAAAAATCGGGCCCCGATAATAGAAAGTTATTTAAGGACTTACCGCTAGACTTAGCAGCTGCGTCCGTTACAAACCGCAGTTTGTTTGGCTTATTAGGGTTAAAAACTGCAAAATGGGGCAGAAACCATGTCTTCTCCGTCCGATGTAGTTTCTCATTAGGAGTCAATTTCCGCGCATAACCCTTTCCTAGGTAGTCCTTAATTTTCTCCCGGTATTTTTCTGCAAACTCAGGCAGCTTTTCCATCTTTCGCTTAATACTCTGTAATCTTAGAAAAGCTTGATCATAACTGTCAGGTAAATGACAACTATTGTCACGCCATAGGAGTCCAGTCTCCCAGACTTTACGATCTTGAATGAACCGAGTGGTAACCTTCATTATCTCAAGTGCTTTCATATCCTCGCGGGAACGAGGTGTCTCGATAACAGGCTTAACTCCAAAATCCTCTGTTCGAAACGTTTTCCTGTAAAGTTCAACTAAATTATCACAATTACAATTTAAAACGGGTATATCCTTGATCATGTTTCTGCCTGCAATTGATCCATGCAATACATACCCTAAATTAGTCAATGAAATTGTCGGTCCCCCCTTCGGTCCTTGAATAACTTGTCGAGTTATTATCAAGTCAATATTATCTTGTCCAATTAAAAGATCAATTTTGTCAAAAGTCATGTCAATTTTGTTGAAGTATTTTGTCACAAAGTCAAATTTATTTACAATATTATTATCAAAAGTATTTACAGGCAAATTTAAATTATTTACAGTACGTACATTAAATAAATCATACAAAACATTACTATTCTGGCCGCGGATTTTAAAAGAAACGGATTGCGATGTTGAGTCGACCGAGGACATATTGTGCGCGCCGCATATGCGCAATGGTCGAGTCGGACCGTCGAGCCCGACGAGCTTGGCGAACGATGCGTCGATCAGACTTACAGCTGCTCCCTCGTCCAGCAGTGCAGCGGTCTCAAATTCACCATGTTTGCCTCGGATCACAACTTTAATAACTTTCAGCAAAACGTGTCTTGATAGCAGCGTAGGTTGGGTGGTTGCAATGACGCTGTCAGTCAGTTCTTTGTACATGTCTTAGTTTGTAGAGGTGTACTGTCATTGTAAGTTGCCGTAAGTCTCGGCTCGGCGTGTAAGCTTTTATGATGCACGCGTTCACATCCTGGTTCTCCACATTTTGTTCGCTTCTTGCACGCTTTTAATTGATGTCTAGATGACAAACATGAGAAGCACAGTTTATTGTCAGTAACGTACTTCCATCGATCATCAACTGACAGACGTAGAAAATCTGGGCAACTTTTCAGGTCGTGATTTCTTCTACATTTATGGCATACCTTGTTATATATGTTAGTGGCCGTCATGATAGGTAACTGTTTATCACCTTTATATTGATATGAAACTTTCCTGTCGACTTTTCGCGAACTTGTCGGTGTCGTAAATTCAACTGTGGACTTAGCTACTTCCATCAACCACTCTGCTATGT
>PQWD01011524.1:0-109250 GCA_019425675.1 Leucinodes orbonalis | reverse complement strand
TACTCATCTGAAATAGAGCAGGCAAGAAAATACTTATGAGATTTTCTATTCATTGTTGATCCCTCTAATGATATAATCAAATTAAGAAACAAGGTTCATCATCATCATCAGCTCATTAAACGTCCCCACCGAGGAGCACGAGCCTACCCATATAGGGTGATTAGGCCTTGGTCGTCCACGCGGGCCCAGTGCGGATTGGACGACTTCAACACATTCCTTCATGCACACCTTCGAATCTCTTCGCAGGTGTGCATGAAGGTTTCCTCACGATGTTTTCCTTCACCGTAAAAGCGTCGAATAACGTACATATATTTTCGAAAATTCGAAAACACATTAGTACGTGTCGGGATTTGAATCTCAGCCCTCCCGGTAGGAAGGCGTCAGTCCACACCATTGAGCCACCGACGCTCTTACAAGGTTAACTTATTGTATTTTTGTCTTATGAGCAAATGGATGGAAGACCTGTTTAAGGTAGTACGTAGCAGATAGATGTCAACTGCCGCAATAGGGGAGGCCTTCGTACAGGAGTGGACATTTTTGGCTGTAATGATGATTATCTTATAAGCACCAATAAAAAATGCTTTTGAAAGTTACAATCATAACTTATTCGAATCTTTAAGCAGAGCTTTTATAATTAAATTATAGACGTATTTGACCAAAATGGACGCGATGCGTTCGACACAAAGATCAAACACCGCGTTCATCTTATTTTATGGAGCAGAAAACTACCGGCCCTGACTTAAATAAATAAGGTTGCAAAAGTTAAGGTACTGTCAACTTTATGTGCTTGAATAGCATTATTGAATCAAGTTATGGTGAAACTACGCACATAACGTGAGTGCGATTTCTTTATTTAATAGTTGGGAAAGTATATTTTTAATGTAATGAATTATTAAACAATAATAAAAGTCATATATGTCTACATGCAATAAAAATTCAACAACCTAACAGAAAGATTGTGTATCAATTTCTTTCATTGTGTTAATTATTTAATCTGTGGAAACAAAGCACTGAAGGATAACTCTAATATTTGATTTCAAATCCATCATCAATACATTTATAAAGAATAAGATCCATAATCATGCATAAAAATAAATTTGCAAATATTTTTGACAAATTTTGGACTACGTATTTATACATAACATATGCGAATATAGTCGAGATCATACAATACTTTTTTACTAACGAAGAGGTGTTTGAACAAATTGGAATAAAAATGTATCGTCTGAGGATCGATTGTATAGTTTTTTGTTATGACTAATATAGAGTTTCCAATATCGAAGCCTTTATCATATCGTAATATTTATAGAAGCAACGCCTGGAATGGAGATTAAAGTCAGATATACTATTGAGGGATATCTTTGAACATTCTTTTGTGTCTAACTTACAAATAAGCTAGGGCTAGATTATATAAAATTGCATGCTATTATCATATTATACTAAGGAGTCGTTTTTGCCAGCACACAACTTAAAGTGATTATAACAAAACCTGCTAAAAGTGCATCTTGTCAGGTGAGCGCACGGTGTTCTGCAGATCCACTATCATTAATTTGACTAGATCTGTCGATTATTATAAACCCCACAATGATGAAAGTAATTGAAGAGTATCTTGTCCGGAAAAAGATATTCACGGCGAGATAAGGACCATAAATCCCATATCCATCGTTGATGGATGTAGTGAAAGTAGCTATTTACCAGGTTAGGCCTTGATTTGTGGTGTCATTTCTTGCTTGCTTGTGAGATTTGAACATACCTAGGAACGTCAATTGAGTTGCTTGTTGCCGTTTGCCATTGAGGTATTACGTTGAACTAGTATATAAGATAGGCCGAATAATTGCACTTCATAAGAATATATAGATTGAATGGAAGGAAGCGGTGTACCGGGATACCTGGCGCATATTATAGGAGACCTATGTCGCAGTCAACTGCAAAAGGTTGATGAGGGAGAAAAGAGAAGAATTATTGTAAACTGTAACTTCCTCTGTGGGTTCGAAAAAATTACTTCAGATACTAATTGCTTTCTTCCGACACAGTTCTGCACCTATCACCAGTTTGAGATAGATGTATGGTCTCTTTTCATGACCTAAGTTATTGCACTGGATACAGTGCCTATTCCCAAGACACGAAGTGCATTACATTCCTATATTTCTGTGAAGACATGGATGTAATATCAAAAATAATAATCAGAAATTTATTTGTTCAAAAGACAGATATCAGCTGCCATATTTCGGGGACACATGTTTTGTATTAATGAAAGCAAAAATGACAATAATGAAAATCCGTCCGAATGTTTTTATCCGTCATGTGTGAAGATATTTAATACCTCGGTGGCTACCTACCTAGACTCAGTGTGGAGCTTACCCCCTAGTGAAGAATAGAGACTCCAATCAATTTAAAACTTTTGATTAATGTTAATATCTGTAATCAATTTGATAAGAAGTAGGTTAAAATGGCAACCTCAAACATTTTAGTATAACTGTACATAACGACAAAAAAAATAACGCCAAATGTGAATCAATTAGTCGTTATCCATTTAAATACCTTACCATATAATGACTTAGCAGAGGGCAGTCTATTTATTCAAATCGTGGCCTTGAACCTTCGAAATTCATTAGACAGTTCAAAGGGGTGACCTTTAGGTGGATCTCGTTGAATATTATTTAAATGAGTTTTTCCTATATTATTTCACAATATTTTAAGCGGTGTTTAGATTAGCCTTGTGTGTAATTAATGAGAAATTGGCTATTGCACAAGGGTTAGAGTTTGTATTCCGAGCAGTACAAATGTCTGTCTGTATTGGTGTCGGTGTTTCTATGTAGTTGTCAACAAAAAATAAGTTTTGTTTTATCAGTTGTTACAACCCATAGTTCAATCTCTTGCATGGGCTANATATTATAGGAGACCTATGTCCAGCAGTCAACTGCAAAAGGTTGATGAGGGAGAAAAGAGAAGAATATTGATAAACTGTAACTTCCACTGTGGGTTCGAAAAATTACTTCAGATACTAATTGCTTTCTTCCGACACAGTTCTGCACCTATCACCAGTGATGATAAATGTTTGGTCTCTTGATCCCAGTAATTGCACTGGGTACAGTGCCCTATTCCCAAAACACAGAAGTGCATGACATTCCTATATTCTGTGAAGACATGGATGTAATATACCAAAAATAATAATCAGAAATTATTTGTTTCAAAAGACAGATATCAGCTGCCATTTCGGGGACACATTTTTTGAATTAATGAAAGACAGAAAATGACAATAATGAAAATCCGTCCGAATGTTTTTATCCGTCATGTGTGTGGTATAGGTACCTAGACTCAGTGTGGAGCTTACCCCCTAGTGAAGAATAGAGACTCCAAATCAATTTAAAAATTTTGATTAATTTTAATATCTGTATCAATTTGATAAGAAGTAGGTTGAAATGGCAAACCTCAAACATTTTAGTATTACTGTAACATTAACGACCAAAAAAAATAAGCCAAAGGTGAATCAATTAGTCGTTATCCATTAAACATTACCATATAACTGACTTAGCAGAGGGAAGTCTAATTTATTCAAATCGTGGCCTGAACCTTCCGAAATCATTAGACAGTTCAAGGGGTGACCCTTAGGTGGATCTCGTTTGAATTTATTTTAAATGAGTTTTTTCCTATATTTTTTCACAATTTTTTAAGCGGTGTTTAGATTAGCCTTGTGGTGTAATTAATGAGAAATTGGCTATTGCACCAAGGGTTAAGAGTTTGATTCCCGAGCAGTACAAACATGTCTGTCTGTATTGGTGTCGGTGTTTCTATGTAGTTGTCAACAAAAAAATAAGTTTTGTTTATCAGTTGTTTACAACCCATAGTTCAATCTCCTTGCATGGGCTAAATGGCCCTGAGTGAACGTGGATATTCATTTATATAGAAAATTATAAAGACATGTTAATTTTTATGGAAATCACGGAGTTTTTGTCAATGGGTAAATAATCGTGCTTGTGGTGGCATTGTCATATTCGCCAAGAGTCATAAATTCAATTTCCGTTGAAATAAAAAGTTATCTTTAAAAGTATTATCTATCAATCCATTCCATCTCTTTTCATCAGTTATAATAGTGGCAAAATAATACCCATCTGTATTGAAGTATGCTTAGTTTATCATCATAGGTAGTAACAATAATAAGATGACAACAAAGAGTTTTTCATCTGCAAGCTTAGCTTTTTATAGAAACTCAACGTGTGCCAACTGAAACGATGCTGAAACTATTTCTTATTACGTACCCATAAGGTGCCTTTCAGAGAAAATTTAATATTACAGAACTAAAAACGTAGCTGTATTTGTATACTTGTAATTTGGGTAAAGCTCAATATAGCTAAAAAAATAGTTTCCCAAACACTATACTTATTTTCATCAAGTACGTATATAGTATATACCTTGGCCTCATTTTCGTTTATTATCCCACACGCCATATTGTGAGCAAATTTAGTTCGCAATTTTACGTTTAAAATTTAATCGTACTCGTAATAGAGCATGACTGTATAGTTTAATTATGTCATTCAGCAAAATAACTTTAAATTATGAAAATTCCAGTTTATTCCCTTTAGCAGAGCGACTCTATTGGCAATAACGGTTACAATTCTTTATACGATTGGCGGCCATCTTTCCTTGTTAGCCACTTTTACGATACAGATTATCAAAAAACCTTAAAAGGTTATCACTTGGTCCAACCAGTGCATTGGTGACTTCTCTAGCAATCTTATTAAATGGGGAGAAAAAGATGTCGTACTTACTAGTAATTTAAGTTAAAAGTTTTTGTAATGAATAACACATGTTTCTGATTATAAAAGCAGACACGACTATTCGTACGATTGGCAGCTATATTTTCCTGTTAGCCGATGATTTGATATAGATAAACAGAAAACCTTAAACTTAGGTTTACACTTAGACCGTCCATTGTAAACGTGACTTCTCTTGTAATCTTGTATGGAGAAAACAATATTTCATACTTACTAGTAAAAGTAGTTCTCAGTTTTCGAGATTAATGCAACATGTTGATAGGTTGGTAACTTAAACGGCTTGAGTATGTTAAGAGCAAGCGAACCCCATAAGAGTCACAAATCGTAAATTCACAAAAACAAATATAACATAACACAAACTTTCATATATAATTATATTAATAAACTTTCTAAATTATATTATTAAACTTTCATATATAATTATATTCATTACATCATTGGAAATCCATTAAGATTTTTTATAATGCCCAAAATGGCCTAACGTTGCATTAACTTTCATCCGGCAAAGTTAATTTTAATTAATAGGCGCATTAAAATGTTCCAAGCTAATTCGGTGTTCGCTGTTGGCATTGACAAAGTTTAATGAATGTGATTCCATAATTCATGATCTTATTCTTCTAGTGTGATAAACTCAAGGATACCATTTCGTTAGGTTAGCAGAATATGACGTAAAAGTGATACAGTTTCATGGAAATATAATCATGTAGACGGGATTGTAGGTACTCGTAAGTGATATAACCAGCCATGGCCACACATTATTCCTTCAAAGTTCATGAGTTTTCTGTAAGACCGGCAAGAGAGGCATCCGATGCCTCTAATTTGAAAACCATAATGTGAACTTACATGGTGTTTAAGTGCATTAGAACGGCTTACTTGTGATCAATGATTTTTAACTGTAATGTTTGAAAAACGTGATCAAAGTACATTCATTTTGAGTATTCTAAACTAACTTTCTTTTTCTTTCTTACTTTCGAAATATTATTATAGCCATTATGACAATTTCGAGAGATAAATGCTCCTATTAAGTTTCAAGTAACAATATATCTCATATTTTTCATAAAAATCAAAAACTTCGTCCATATCGCCACTTTTATAAATATCAGACGTATATGGCATCTTTGGAATACTTTTAAGATAAAACTCGGTTCAGCTGTAGATCGATGCCATCTGCAGTGCGAAACTTCGGGTTTTCTTCAGATAAAGTTTGTATTTGTTTTTGCTGTCAAATTGTGTCTTCAACGGGTTTCTTTAGTACAAAGTTCGACATGGTTCTCAGTCTTTTATATACTATCTAAAATCTTATTTTATACTACGAAAGATCAAAATGTTTTAGTTATGCAATGACCTTGTAAATCATAGCGATCTCCAGTAGCCAATAGGTATATGAAATATAAGAACAAAATGTTAAGAGGCAGTTTGCGCATTTTATTGGCTTAACATATTAAGTAGCCATGTCGTGACTGCACACTAGAATTTAATTACCCCAACCTATTCTCCTCACTCAGGTGCATTAAGCGGCGCTAAGGGTCAAACCCTAGGCAGAGAGCGGATAACATCGTTCTCTTATTTAACCTAACCGTAATTTTAAATGGGTACTGGCCTCACTAACCCACCTATCAAGCATGAACATTATGCCAGAACCCGTCCAAATCGTGGAGATTGACAGCCTGATAAATGCAATCAATGATCTGGCAACCTGTCTATAAAAATATTAAGTATAAACAAAACTCATAGATTTTACAACGAATAACTCAATTAAAATTAGGTGTTAATCATAAAGAACACAGTTATGTTAAACCATCGTTGATATTTATGCTACAATGAAATGAAATAACATTGAATATCTGTGACCTTTAAATTCTAACATTACTAGAAACAATATGAATTTTTAAAAAGTTTATGCAGACTGAGAACTTGATTACATTTTGTACAATTCAAAAATAAGCTACGTAAATTAAACTTATATTTGTATAGTAGATATTTATTTATTTATTTATTTATTATTTAGAAAGGTACGCTAACAGTGCATATTTTACTTTTCATCATGTGCAGGTTGTATTAGAGTCTGATATATACACCTATTAAAAGCATACACAGCATTATCGATAAAAATTAAAACTTATTTGACAAAATTGAGATAACACAAAATTATAGCAGATAAACTAGATTTTACATTACAATTATAACAATATACTAAATAACGAAGAGGAAGGCAGATATCACAAAGGAAAGATACCACAAATGTACATAAAAAAAAAAAACGCTAACTCTCCTGGATGGCGAGTAACTTAAACTAAATCTTGGCAGTGTATCGTGAAAGTGTCCAGATCATTAATTTTTGGTCATTGAATCTGTATAAAGAGCACAATCTAGCCATAGTGCGTGAACCGAGATTCGTTCTCGGCTAAAGGTAAACTAAAATTTATTGATAGTGTGTCTAGGAAGGTTGTAAGGGACTGAAAATTTCAATCGTTCCACGAGTTCACAACATTGTATTTTAC
The DNA here is from genome assembly GCA_019425675.1 of Leucinodes orbonalis. Taxonomy (NCBI): domain Eukaryota; kingdom Metazoa; phylum Arthropoda; class Insecta; order Lepidoptera; family Crambidae; genus Leucinodes; species Leucinodes orbonalis. Next base: position 101,974 of record PQWD01011524.1, on the reverse strand, counting down.
CGTTGACAACTTGTGCAAAAAGATAGGTCACGAACAGACGCGGTGGCGAAGGTTTCATGGTAAAAAAATCGAGTCGGCGGCTGTAAGGGCCTTATGCGTTATGCCTGGTGACAGACAGACAGATATTACACATACAATGGACGAATTAGAAGCTTTGAGACTTTTTCAAGTTATTTGGTGCTCACACGCATGTGATGCTGCGTACGTGACCGAAGAATGTTGAGCTAACTAATCTCATGGGGCTACGTAACTTTGCTGAATTAATGCGAACCAAAACTTTGGTGGGACGTGTCTTGATGCTGTTATGGCTGAGTCGAGCAAATGCTCTGCGGAGGTTGTATTTAAGAATCTGATAATTAGACGTAACCTTAGTTGCGAAATTCAAAAAGGCTCCGCTTTACTATGGTTTAGTGGGTATCGAGCCTATAGTGGAAAAGGTGTCTTATTACAATGGGGAAAATATATTCTAAGGTTTTTAGTTTAGTTAAAAAGTGACAGTTTTAATAAAGTGAATTTAAAAAAAAGAACAAAATTATGTGAACATCTTTATAGTTTCAGTTGGGTGTTGCTGAACCAAGCTACGTTGGCACAGTGGCGTGAAAAATATAACCGAATACCATAATAGCATATCAGCATTGGCAATATGATCACCATACATTTAAGGTTAAGCCAAAGAACTTTAAAATACCCCTAAAATCTCTTTCGTTACATTGATACTCGTATATGGCAAGAAATATCTCAAGGAGTAAAAATCAAAAGCAAAGTATCGCTGATAACTTTAACCATCTAGTATTTTGTATACTTATTATTAGCAATATAAAGGTATAAGTATTAGTTGTGTATATTTGAGATATTAAAGCTGTTAGTTTTCCAATACTTAAGAAATACAATACATATCAGTTACGATATAGGGGCGAAACTTATAGTAAGTTAAATAAATATCACTTTAATACTGCAAGAGATGCAATATCTCGGTTATTGAAAGCGGGCTCGAGTAAGTTTTCTCTTTATGAGGTTAGAAATAATGTAGTGGTTGATATTTTTCTCATGAACTCTTCATAAGATGAGCTTTAAACTTCGCATACTAGCCTTGGGTCTTATGATTCTAGCTATTTATATTTGACTTCGCACTCTTTAAAATAATATTAAAATATACGATATGAGTTGTAACATACTCTGAAATGATAAAATAAATTCATGGTCTCAGGTCATTTTAGGGTCGCAGCCAACTTAGCGCATATCGGTTCAGCAGATTAAATTGTAGTCCAAAGAATTATCAAAATTGGCTTGAGCTAATAACAGACTGTTATTGCTATTGTATTGCTATTGTATATTAATCATAATATATAGATAGGTAGACACTTTATCGCAAACAAAGGCGGTCTTATCGCTACAAGCAAAAATGAGGTAAGGTAGTAGGAAAATAAATTAATAAAATATTTAACAAACACACACAGATAAACGCAAACACATTCTTAAATGCACATAAATTTAAGTTAAAAATATATAACACTTTTTTGTTTAGTTTTCTTTTTATTTATACTCAATATAGTTTGTAACGCCATGGGAAAGAGCAAGTACACAACACAAGTATTGTATTACTAACTGGCGAGACTTTACGCATGTAATTGATTTCTATATTGAGCAATAAAAACTAGCCAGGACCTAAAGATCCGAAGCAATCGTTTTTCAGACAATCAGGCTGATTCAGCCTGCAATATCCTACTCAAACTGGGCAAAAATCGGAAACTACTCTGTGAAGTGACTTTTTACTAGGAGGTCTTCCCGCGGGATCGGAACCCAAGACCTCCGAATCACGCAGCTAATGCACTAGACCAAGGAGGCTGTTACTAAGTTATTCTCTTAGTTTATTTTATAACACATTGATAATAATAAAACATTTATTTCAGACCAATTTGCATCCATAATTGTGTTAGTAACATTAAACTTATAAAACTTCTTACAACTATAATAACAAAAATGACAGTAAAGGAACCGGTTCCTGGATCCTTGTATATTCATACGGATCCAGTGCTTAGAGATGGAACAAGAAGGCTGGTCCTTATAAGCTTAATAAATTTAACCTTAGCTCGCAATCTAAAATGTCCCAAAGATTTTAAGAAATCAACATACTCTTAGACGTTTTATCGAGCGTACAGGATTTTCCTTTGCCAATTCAATTACCGCATTCGTAACTGACGAAAAGTTTCCTTAGAGCGAATGGTGAGCGCCTCGTTGAATTTTAGAAAGCTTAACATATAAACCAAAGTAAACAAAAATATTGCGATTTTGTGATTCTCTTACAAACTTGCGTGAAACGTGAACTTGAATATGAATCATAAGATAATGGAGTAGGTATTTCTTTTAGTTTTGTCTGCGAAATTACACACATGGGCTTATCAATTTAACACCTTATATTTAGTTTTTGGCACCTTTACTACAAGACAGTTTACGTCAATATTTCTCTCTTACTTGAAAATTAGATTACATTCTACAAGGATATGATGCACATCATCAATTGTGCCACAACGATCATAATTTGAAAAATGTATAAGACCCATTGGGTGTTAAGACTAACTACTACTCAAGTCAACTGCTTGACGAATTGCCTTTACCGGTTATATATTTTATGTGACTGTATTTTGAGCATTCAAGAATTTCCAGAAATCCTCTCATAACAATAACGGCTATGTCAGCATGCCTTATGAGTTATTTACTAAGTAGCAATGATTTTACCTAGAACGTCTCGTCTTGATGCCATACTCTCTCGTCGTAGCTCTACTAATATCCGTTCTTCAAACTCATTTTGTCGATCGCACATCGGCGCGAGGCGCTTCGTGGATTTGCTGTCATCTTATAGAGGATATTCAATTACGGGGCGGTGGGGGGGAAATTGTAATTCATGCTGAGTGATAAACTGTTAACTTGGCCGATATTGGCTGCAAATTTAATGTTTACTTTGAGCAGGGTTGGCAAATGGAGTAACATATTTATTAGTTTAAGAGTGGGTTTTTTCAGCACGATAGGGCCGGACCAACAAGAGTGATTCTACGGAGAGATAAACAAACACAATCTTAATGTGTAAATTCATTAAGCCATAAGTTCGTTTCATTCTAGTAGGATAGATCTGGAAACATTAAAAAAAAAACGCTTTCCAAAAAATCGTTACTTTCACAAGATCGGACATGGTTGCGGGAAAATGCTGAATCAGAAAGAAAAAACAGGGCAACATAAGCCAGCAGTAATTGGCTTTAATGATAATGACGACTAAGATTGATTGAACCAATGAATCACTCTTATCTAATTATAGAAGTCATACCTCAAATAACGTGTTTAAGGCATAATTAAAATACGCTGACGTGCAAATAAGCCTCTTAATTCTCGTGTTGGTATGCTTAGATCTAGATTCAGTTGAGTAAATAAGTTCCATTTAATACAAAATTCGGTTCTAATCACGAGCCTTTGTTTTCAACGTTCAGTTGTTACAGGATTTGCGCATTCAAGTATGAACTCTAGTTGTATTGATACAGGGTAGTTTTGCATAAATAGACTATGCAAAACCAAGCAATCCAATTGTATTGTATTGAATCATGATTATCCTTTAAGGATGTAAAGCGTGGCATTTCCAATTTCCAGTAGTGTTAATATCTGATCTAATTCTGTAAATAGAATGATATTATAAAGCAAAATGAGAACAAAAACAAATACCGTTGTTCTTGTTTCTAGAATGTATAGTGAAGTATGGCCTTTATCTGTTCCTCCATTTCTGAAGCCAGTTGTTAAGGTATTTTAGATAGAACGTGTAAATAACATGTATATGTATTTTTTATTATGTATTATTATTGAGGTCTCACCAGATTACAAGTTTATCTCAGCTTCTAACGTAATAGACTAATCTACACAAACACTCTTGCCTTTAATATTCATTATCAAACTATTCTCTCCAGGAGGAAATTAATTGAAATTTTACACTAATCTCTATTCCACGAGGTCAGCTTAACAGACCCGCTGGAAATTCTATAAATATTCCCGCACATCCCCAATGGCTTTAGCTTGTTTAAATTATGTTAAAATATCGGATACAAGGAATTATTTGTACTAAAACAAAGCCTCTTCATATTGTTAATTGCTGTTTAAGCATGGCCTATTGATATTTAGAACGTCATTTCATATTCAGCTCATTTAACGTCTCCACCGAGGGGCACGTGCCTACCCGTATAGGGTGTAAAGGCCTTAGTCGTCCACGCGGGGCCCAGTGCGGATTTGCTGACTTCACGTTCAACCTTTGAATTTCTTCGCATACAAACATATATGACAAACTGAGGGTTTTAAAATTATGCATTTTTTAAAAAAAAAATATAATAAATCAGGCAGCCCAAAATACCAAGATTTAAAGAAGTATAAAACAAAGATTTCTTGTTTCTTTCTGTTTCCTGCATTTTTAGGGTCCCCTAGTTTTCAATAAGATAAAAAACGTTCCATTTCCACGTTCGGAAGTCTTCTTTTTTACAAGTAGATTTCCTTGCACTTCGTACCAACCAACGAAACGATTCCTTAGTCGTATTATGATATAGTAATCTAATAAAAGAGTACTCTCATATAAACGATTGGAAACTTATTTTAGGGAACATCTAGGTGCCCTAGTGCTTATAAGTAAACTTTTGAATTGAAGGTTGGTTTTCATTAGCCTGTCAGGTACTTATCTTGTACACTAACATTAGTTAATTTTCCTATAACTCCTTATTAGGGCTATAAAATCGGAAGTCCTATTTTATAATCTCCGAAAATAATAACAACAGCGCGTTATTATTTGTTGAACGCAGAACGCTTTCCGGAAAACTTGTTTAAATGGCAATCTATATACGAATTGCAAATGAGATCCCAATTTCAGTGAAGCAACACAGCGGTTTAAATTACAATGCTGAGTTGATACACGGGTCGAAAACGTAATTAAAATAAAAATCGGAAAACTTTGGCTTTAATACAATCTAAAATAAAAATATCTGTAAATGCTGGCATAATAATGAAAACTACGCAAATACCAACATTTACTTTACAAAACTATGTCCACCTAAATTAAACAACAATATAATGAACATATGTTGAGGTTTTTTAAAGATCCTTGGTCTATAGCAGCCCGTCAAAAATTAACCCTTTCACCGCCAATGACGCCTTTAAGCGCCAAACACAATAGATTTTCTATCTGTCTGGATTCCCTGCGTTCAATGGTTTAAACCCTGTAAACCATACCATTTTGTTTTATACCATTGAACAAGTTATGAAAGTGCATTATTTACACTCCCTATCCTTAATTTTGAAGTTTCCTTTATTTTCTTAGATACAATTTAATAACTGATAAAGTTTAATAATTGTTAGTTGTAAAATATATTTTCTTATCAAAAATGAAATATACCTAAGTAGCTATGCCTTTTTGATATTAAAAAGGGCTAATAGAAATATATTTCGTATTCTACAGGAGTTGCGCGTAATGAAGCTTTCTATACAAAATATTCAAATAAAAGATCCATTACAGTACCATTGTGAAACAACAAGGGTTTTGCCTACCGCAAAATATCTCGACCTATTGAATATAAATGGGGAATTCTAATTCAAAACAACGAACTTTGTAGAATTCAGACAATTTTGCAATGAGTTGTTTAGAAATTGCTGAATTTATGAATAGGCTTAATGCATTTGAAATAGAAAATGAGATGAGACCTGTATTAAATTATCTGCGATGTTACTTACAAATAACTAAAAAGATTGAATTCATGCCAATTTTTCGGAAACATCGGAAGTTTATAGAGGTAAATATACATGAGTCAAAAAATGAACTTTTACTACAACATAATACGAATATCTGAGGGCACGGTAGTGCTCCAGCCAAAACGAGCCAAGCGAAGCGCAAGGGCTCCGCTATGAGACTTTTACCAATTTTATGAATTGGGGCATGATGTAGAAACTCTACACAAACTGTAAACAGTAACTAAAAAACCCTATAATAATATATTGAGTTTTGGAGGCTATTCAGGCTAACACAGACATATAGTCACATAGACCTTTTTTTTTTTTATAACATAGGGAGCAAACGAGCATGCGGTTCACCTGATGGAAAGTGTCACTGCGCCAGGACAATTTGCAACAGCTGAGTCGCAGGGATGCGCTGCTCGCCCTTTATATAAGAAAACGCTCTCTTTGAAAGATGCCAGGTCATATCGTTCCGGAACGTTTCGATGGCAACTGATTCAAATTAATCGTACGCGCAGAAATGTCTATCAAACGAACTGTAGAAGATCTCCAAGTATCCAGATGGAAGATACTTTGCGACTCACTCCCTTAAAAGTTTACGAGAAAATTGAGGACGTCTGAAAAATGGGCACTCTTTTAAAAATAAACACTTAAAAGACTGCCTTACAACTTACAAAAAGAAGTGTAATCCCACCAAAAATATTTTATGTAAAATACTATACTTTATGTAAAATACCAAGACATCCACGTAAGAATTAAAAGATCTCATGTAGAGCCAAACTTTTTAATCTTCACAGCCTAACTCTAGCAATAATATGTTCAAGAAATTTTACATTAGTCTACGTAAAATATAAAGGGCTTAGTAACTAACGTATTAATAACTTTCCGTGAAGTTTAAAGTGATAAACAACGATCCCCCATTCTTCTGCTCATGAGTTCCGATGTGATACTTGTCTTATAAATTATCCGACTTCTCTCTAAGTTCACTTGTTGGTAATACAATTATCCCAAGCTGTTTCCTAGTTCGGTTAAGTTTAGAGTTGGCGGTTTATTTGCCGATCCTGTCCAAATGTTGCCAAGTAATTGATGTACCCCTAGAAGCCAAAAGTTTTAAACCTTAGAAGTGCAATGTATATTGTGGGAAAGAAATATATTTTAGATTTATGATGAACTTGATCTTGAGCACATACTATTATAATGGAAGAGACATGCTCATTCGTTTTTTAAATGCCACAGGGTAAAATATAAAAACATGCTAGATTTTGTATTCATTCAACCTCGCGAACGAATTGCTTCTTGTCATTTTGGAATAATAAAAAAAATCTCAAACTATAACAAAACATTATATTCTGTGACTACAATCTGTTGCTATTATTACTATTGAGCAAACAATAACGTTTGTTTAAAAGGAGTCTATTCGTGCTTTGAAAGGCACGTTTAGCCGTTGTGCTTCGGATAATACGTTGGTCCCGGCTTCTTAGTATTTTATAGTAGTTATACTGCCACCGGTGGCTCAGTGGTGTGGACTGTCGCCTTCCTACCGGGAGGGCTGAGGTTCAAATCCCGACACGTACCAATGTATTTTCGAATTTTCGAAAATATATGTACGTTATCCGACGCTCTTACGGTGAAGGAAAACATCGTGAGGAAACCTTCATGCACGCCTGCGAAGAGATTCGAAGGTTGTGTGTGAAGTCGTCCAATCCGCACTGGGCCCGCGTGGACGACTAAGGCCTAATCACCCTATACGGGTATGCTCATGCCCCTCGTAGGGGACGTTTAATGAGCTGATGATGATCACCTGCCAATCCGCACTGGGCCTGCGTGGTAGGTTCCGGCCTTATAGCCATAGGGAATGCGCTAATGCGGGACGCTATAGGCTCAGCATGATGATACTAATAAATATAGATAAAATACCTTTCATGACAGAGAACTAAGAGAATTTACGTAGCACCATCGCTCTCGCATGTTTTCCCTTTACGATAAAGTATCTGCGTTAGTTGCATAGTAACGTTAAAAGGGGAACCCGGCGAGCAGTTAACCGTTAAGTATGTACATTAACTTGCTTTTAGGGTCATCAGGATAACTTATTGAGTTTGTTAATAGAACTGAAATAGTTGTTTTGACGCACATTGTTTATCTGAAGCCTTGCGCTTCAGACGAACCTACGGCAAACAAAATTTCAGCCAAAAAAATTAATAATTTGTTTCTGAAAAAAAATGTAATCAGTAAATCAATAAATATTACAAACAGACACTCCAATTTTATTTATATGTAGTATTTAAATATATTTGATTAAAGCAACAACGATATAACATAAAATAACTGGGGTTTTTTTCAGCCAAAAGTAAATTCATTAACGCAATTATCATTTAGCGCCAAAATACCATAAAATGTCCTGGTATGTTAATTACAACTTTTGCTTTCTAAAGGTTAATTACGAGATTCAAAATATTGTAAACGTACCGCCTATTCACTTTGGATTTTCCAGTTGCTTTCTCTAACATGAAATTTGAATTTAAATGAGTTTTCAAAAGCGCTTAATAATTTTAGGGAATACTTTCTCGGCAGTTATTTAATTGTAAGTGCGAAGTGATTTCATGAATTCAGTGGAACAGAAATTTAAACTTTTAAAATTCTTTGCAGTTTTAATAGGTCAACAACAAAAATGTTGATTATTTTTTATTCACTGTACAGAAAAACATTTTTTTTAGTCGATATAACGTGTTGCTTTGGCTATAAGTGGAGATAATGCCGTAAGCTTTTTGTTTATTGAACAGAAATTTTAGTCATGAATTTTATCGGTGTGTAATCAGACAGTGTTAAGACTTTTAAATCTTTGTAGGTAACAATACTTTTGTTATTGTTTTGCACTCCTCATTAAATATTCTTGATATTATGCACAGATTATATTATATTTATTTGATAAAGTAACAAAAGCGTGAGTTTTATCAGCTTAAGCAATAAAAGTCCATTAATTATATTAGGTTAAATAATAAATGTTGATACTCGGTATTTTAAACACAATAAAAAAGTCAACTTTAGGAGCTTTTCTCATATCAATCAAAAGTTTATTAAAATTTACTTTTTATTATATCATACCAAGTAATTATAGAGTCTATATTGAAAAACTTGATGGAGGATAATAAATGTCCATCAGTTGTTGCTCTCCTTCAATACCGCTCATGGTTAGGCGGATCATTTACCATCAGGTAAACACCCTGACCGTCCTGTACACACACCTACATCATAAAAAAAGTTGATTTCCTGGTTCGAGTTGAACTATCTCGCGTTCCTAAAATCTGAAATATACAGATTTTTGTCTCGTTAAGTTTGCTCCATCCTAGGCGCATTAACTTTGCGTAACATCAGACAGCGTCAAACGCGAATAGGACTATATTATACAATACGCCTTTATCGCCAACATATAATTTCAACAAATTATTCACATTAATGAAGGTTAAATCAATATAATCTGCCATTTCAAAGGCAACGAAAACCATATCCGTAAAATGTTTCCTCAAACTATTCAGCAATAACATACTCGAGTATTGCTGATAATTAAATTTAATTCGTCCATTTCCATTGTTACCAACTGTTCCCAGGGATAAGCTATAAACACATCAATCATTCGTGTACAGTAGCCTACGACCAAGCCGCGTGTTCCCGGAAATTACACGCGCAATTTCGGGATGTGGTGCTAAATGTGCGCATCCCATCAAAGCAATGGCTGTAGGAAATGTAAATAATAATGTATGGTTGTACATTATACTCGGATGGCGAGGATATAACGCTACACATGAAGGTTAGGCTTTTAAAAATTGGGGGATGTAATTCGGTTTGGAATTTTTGAGTCAGAATAATATGTGAGGCTTCATATTTATGTAATAACATACACGAAAAAGCGTGCCATCCCGTCACTGTCGTTATGTAATGTACATGAATACAAAAAAAACTTCACTCGACGATCCTTTTTTTTTTTTGTATAATATAAACTAAATATATAGACGACCACAGTATGGTATTTCATTATACGCCAATAGTAGTAAATGTAGAAATCAAATACAAGCAGTCAAGTTATGCGTCTGATAAAATTTGAATTTCTTAACATTTCGTGATAGTCTACGGCTGAACTTTCGCCTATATCCACAATAGTGAAGCGTTGTGCCATGACGTCCCCACTTGGTGGGTTAGCGAGAGCCAGTATCAACCAACCAATCTTATAAAAAGTTATATTTAGAAGAGAATGCGTTTTTTTCGTAATATCTTGTCCCTTAACTGAATTTTTCCATTAACAGTAGTATTTGTAACACCTCAACAGTTTATCTTAGGATATGATACGTAAGGGGCTCTATCGCTCGCTCTTTTAGGTCTCATTAAGGTTCACACTAGCGAATAATTAAAAAAAGAAATATTTAGTAATAATTAAGATTGCTCACGATCAATAAATGCTAATTAAGGACGACTAACTATTCAACAGGTGATCAGAGAGATTGATGCATAAAATATATATTTAAAGGATCTTAATACTCGAAACCAAACTCGTAAATTTATTGAACATTTGCTTGGCCCTGTGGTGTTACTCGCGGTATAAGATATTCTGCCGCAGTAAACGTCGCCTATGCTTTTATCCAGGGTGCGAAGTCTATACCAAATTTATCAGAATAGCTTCGTTAAGGCGTCGTGTGAGCTGCGCGCGGTCAATGCAACATCATTTTTTTTTCGAAAATAAAAGTAGCATAAGTTACTACTTATAACATGAGCTACCTGCCAGTATAGGTCCCGTCAAAATCGGTTCAGACATTTTAGAGATTAAAGAAAAGACATAGAAAACAAAAGACTGACAAAACAAAAACGTTATTTTGATGTATGTATCGTATGCAATTATGCATTTATAAATTAATTTCTATGTAACAAACAGACACTCCAATTTTGCTTTATATGTATAGATTATAAATGTGACCAACAAATGTTTCATCTTTTCCAGGTGGCGGACCAGGAGACTCGAGTGTGTCGGTTTCAGCCCAAGTAAGTTGTATTTTATTCCGTGTGAAAATAAAACATTCGTTTGAAAGATTTACGTTTACCCCAGAGTCGGACTTTTTTTTACTTACGATAAGTGGGTTTTGTTTTTTCCGTACAGTAAACATTTCAAAGGTAATCATGTTATGAAAAACATGGAGAATATAATTTTAAGACGCATTTGTCAAGTTTCAAACATAAATTGTTTTAAAATTATAAATTAATGGGACAATCAGTTCGCTCATCTGGTGGCAAGGGATTCGCTTAACCATGACAGATTCGGCGTTATGGGAATTAAATTTAGTTCATTATTTTCGTAAACATTGCCTTGCATCCATCACCCGAGACGATGATAGAGAAGGTACCTAACCCACACAGTAATTTACATCACTAACATACAGTTATCATTATTAATATTAATATTATTTCGATATAATTTGTTTTCTTGGTCTGATAGCCTTCAGGATTTATTGAGTCAATACGTATACTCGTACAAATAAATAAATAATACAAATAAATATAAATATCCACTGACATCCACATAGTGCCATTTACTCGTAGCCCGAAGTTACGCGTGAAGCTTTGTATTACTGGTACTAAACAACTGATAAACATAGAAAACACATCGACTCTGGTCATCATATTTAATATATTTGTTTGAATGCAAAGATTTCTACGTAATGAAATTCCGTCTGAAATATAGAGACTGGTGAAACCCTTTATTTGAAGTCTCCAGGTCTCCAGGTGTCAGGTCACCTTTTTGCAGGCCTAAGTTATAAGATATTGAAGAAAGATGATTAGTAGAAATGTTGGTAGTAATATTTTCATTATTTAATCAGTTTCCGAAACGGATATATGCATGTTACAATTATCATTTGCCAGTTATCTTTTTCGAGTGGTTGATAAATCGTGCAACTCGATGATGTTTGCACTTACAAGGTCTCGTCTCTAACATTATTTGAACTCCATTAAACCGTCTGGAGACACGATTACAGCGCACTGTTCAGAAACATTGTAATGATGGTGATGAGTACAAGACATAATATATTACTACTTTACTCTTTGGAAATAAAGGATAAAGATAAAATGCCTGTCATCTACATTGCTGATGCGATAATTTTCTCTCAATTTAACTTGACCTTTGATGCGATACTTCTACCTCAAGTTAACTTAAAATAACAACTAAATAACTCTGGTCATCATATTTAATATATTTGTTTGAATGCAAAGATGTATTTATTATACTGCACTACCATTTTAACCTAACACGGTCGATTTGTTATAAATGCGAAGTGATACAGTTTTAAATCCTCTATCTTCTGTCTTATAAACGCATGTGTATGGTTTTTTATTTAGAAATATTTAAACAATAAACCGTTAGTGACAAATAATGCAGTAAATTCGTAACTTAAAACAACAACGTCCACCACACTTTTTCGCTAAAAAAGCGTAAAATTAAGTAATTTGTATTAGTTTTTCTATGTAGAAATCATTAAGATGCAGGAACATATTATTGCAATTGTGTCTTACCCACGTTTTTTGTGTTTTTCTCCGAAATTACTTTTTGGGGTTAGCGTGGTTTTAGTTAAAAGATGGCAGTAAATTAAAGGACATGAATGAAACCAGTATTACATCATATATGGTGATCCATCAGCAAGGGCTTCTTTTTTATCTTGTCCTCGGACAGCTTGTCTAGTAGTTGAATAACATATTACTGCGATCAAAGAAACGTACGAATAATACTTTCAGTGTAAATATTTTGATAATAGGTAATATCATAGTAAATTAGCAATATAAATATAAAATAAAAAAACTTATCATTAAATAGTTTTTCACAAAAATTTAGTTAACTCAACATCGACCTGCATACTAATGTTTCAAACGTCAATAGATCAATTCGACATGTGTAACTATCAAGTAAACATCAAAACAAATAAACTATCAAGATACTGAAAATGACTATGAAAAAGAGTGAATTTTATTCTACGTGACAAAAGAAGATCTCATATATAAAATGCCAACGTGATGCGCGCCCCAAAACTGAAGGGGAAAGTGAAATAAGATTTTTAGGTGACATTTTCCATGCCTATTTAAATTCTGGGTCACGAAGTACAGCGTTTGTCCTTTGCAGGGCGCACATAATTCAACTACGCATAATGTTCCGGCTCAGCTCCTATGTCATATGTAAACTGTAATGAAAAAAAAGTTGTCATTATATAATTAAGCGCATAGAAATGGATGAACATGAAATTAAAAATTAATCTAAATAAGGACTATATTTTTGAATTCTAAAATAAAACAAACTATATATCATGAAAACCCCTTCTCTCTTTAGCCTAACGCAGTCCACTGCTCGACATAGGTATTTCCCCATTGAAAGCACTCATTGAGCCAAAATGTAACAGCACGTCGTCCTGGCCACATAATTATAAACTTATAAATGATGAAATGTGTGCTTTGACTCAGTGAATAAAGCTCATGACAATTTGTGGCAATAACAAAGAGGAGACATTGCGAAATTTGTATGGCTACTGACAGGCCATTAGCCATAAACATATGTAATTTAGTATTTCAATTTATTTCTAAATATAATGCCAACACAAAATTCTTGTCGGATTATTCTGTGTGAGGTGTATTCCAAACCGAAGGTAGCTTCATTTAACATTCATGAGTAGGTACCTTCCTTGAGCCAAAATTGAAATAATATTTTTAACTTTCTATATAAGCCTAATTGTATGCTAACATATAACTTTTGTAAGAAAAATTTTGTAAATATATATTTTTTTATATTTACAGTTGTGTGAATGGTTTGATTCCTTTTTTAATAAAAAGTCTTCTAGTAAATCTTATGCTCTCAGATAAACGAAACTTTAAGAACAAGGTTCTAATGTTCGAACTATTTCTTCCTGTAATAACCCAAAGTAAATGCCCATTTTATATGTAATTTCTACGTAATGAAATTCCGTCTGAAATATAGAGACTGGTGAAACCCTTTATTTGAAGTCTCCAGGTGTCTACCTTTTTGCAGGCCTAAGTTATAAGATATTGAAGAAAGATGATTAGTAGAAATGTTGGTAGTAATATTTTCATTATTTGATCAGTTTCCGAAATGGATATATGCATGTTACAATTATCATTTGCCAGTTATCTGTTTCGAGTGGTTGATAAATCGTGCAACTCGATGATGTTTCCACTTACAAGGTCTCGTCTCTAACATTATTTGAACTCCATTAAACCGTCTGGAGACACGATTACAGCGCACTGTTCAGAAACATTCTAATGATGGTGATGAGTACAAGACATAATATATTACTACTGTACTCTTTGAAATAAAGGATAAAGATAAAATGCCTGTCATCTACATTGCTGATGCGATAATTTTCTCTCAATTTAACTTGACCTTTGATGCGATACTTCTACCTCAAGTTAACTTAAAATAACAACTAAATATCTCATTGTTTTATTTGACAATAACTCATTATATCACGCTAGTGATCATGGTCTCCTGCATGTGGCGCTAAATATCCTTGTCCTACATTTTCCTCGTCAAGTTTTTACCTTTCGCGAGTCGTGGATCCATCTCTTATTACGTATGACCCATGGCTTTATTATATTGGTTAAATGTATTAAATTTTTGTGACACTTAGACCAAACTTAACGAGGTGATCGTTGGAGCCCAAAAGCTTTTAGGCATGCATTCATTTTCCTCAAGAGATAATTATTCTTCGTAATTTTAATTATTTCTTGATGATTTCTGGCGCATTTGAATTGAAAATAATGTTTGTTTGAACATAGACGAATGGGTGATCGTTGAATTTTTAAGAATTACAAAGTTTATTTGTATTTCATTAATAATATTCGCTGCTGCCAATCTGTTGAACAAAATTAACGCAATATAGTCGTAGTGAGTTTCGAGTAACTTGATTGTTGAAGTTATTAAAACATTTAATAAGGGTGTTAAAGGCAATACACTCAAATATGTCAATGTTGTGACCAATGGTTCGAAGAGTGCAAAGCAATGGAAAATATTACTTATGGCGAGTTGCAAGAGTATTTTACAACTTTTACCTTACATTTTTTAGTTAATTTAATAGTTTATGGTTTTTATGTTGGGTAGCCGACGCATGATGCAATTTCTCGCCATACCTAGCTATCATCTGACGTTTTGCACTTCATGAATAGTAAATGGCTGTAGTGCGTTCACACACACAAGTTGGCTACATTGCTGGTTCGGATGCCATATTTGGTATCTTCCATCTTTACTATTTCCCTTAGATTATATTATTTTTATTCCATTTGAAAGCAATACTTATTTATAAAGAGGAAACTGTTTGTACTAAATATAATTAATAATTTGTGTACACATAACATGAAACACGGATCAGTAAAATTAAATCTTTTCATAGTATTACATATACATAATATACGAGTATTCATAAAACAATGAAAAAACAAATAATATTTAGGTCGAAAAAAAGTGAAGAAGCAATTATCATAAAAATAATAAATATAATTTATTGTATAGGTATTTCTACTTTTTATTCTGGTTTTAACAAAAGCTGCAACCTTACTTCGTTATTGTATTAACAGTATTTCAGATAATCTTGAAATATAAAAAATATGAACTAGATAATTTTACATTTCACCAATATACCTAATATTAATTACTTATTTCAATCAGTCAATTTTTTTATTTAACGTAGCTATATATCCCATTTTATATCCATTTTATTTTAATATAGTTAAAGCACACATTATCAAATAAAATGGAAACATTGTTTTTGCATATAGATTTTCAAGCAATATTTTTCACAATATGACAAACTGCACCAGAAAACGGCAAAAAACTTATTGTTGGCAACACTGTTTTACACGTCAGTCATGGCGGCAAACCGTACATGATAAATTTTAAAAGGGTTTAAGAAGCTTAACTCGCTTTTTCCTTGAAGCAAAGACTTTGAACGACAAACAATTATTCTAGCATGCCTCAAAATTCTTTTTGACAGGATTTAGGCCTTAATTATTACAAAAACATTATAGAAATTGATAGATCTGTAATGACAACCGGAACACAAAATACCAACCAATACAAAATGTATGCTGACATCTGTCAGAGGTAAAATAACTGTGAACGGACTGTACATAAACTATGACACCGGTTTGTCTATTTCAGCATGTAGAGAATGTATCTACATGACTAGAAAACTAGATATCTTAAAATATCTAGAACTCTAATGAACCATTGAAGCGTTTAGTATAGGGCTTTGAAACGGCCGTGATATTTAAATGACATTTGTAAAGGTCTTTACGGGGCAAAGTTTATTACTAATAATAAAAACACTAATCTTATGAAAAAAATCATTGGTGTTCCCTTTATATAAAAAAATATAAATATAACATTATATGTTTCCCTGATTAGAAAAGGTTCACAACACATATTTTACGTTTTTATTTTCATTTACAGTATATACC
Source organism: Leucinodes orbonalis (assembly GCA_019425675.1). NCBI lineage: Eukaryota > Metazoa > Arthropoda > Insecta > Lepidoptera > Crambidae > Leucinodes > Leucinodes orbonalis. Next base: position 85,732 of record PQWD01011524.1, on the reverse strand, counting down.
ACGGACCAATGAACTAGTGATATAGAGTATGTTAGCTACTTATCGGCCTGCGGTTTATATTGACGTACAATAAACATGGTCATCATTGGCCTATAACATACCAAAAAAATTAGTTGTTATATATATGAAGCTCCTAAAACACGTGCAATTTGTTACCAGGCATAACATATAAAAAAGTGAAATCAAGCAAAAAGTATGTTTAGCATTCTAAAGAGATGGTGTCCTACCTGTTAGAGCTAATATCAATTATACCTTTTTTAAACCAGAATGTTACGTAGTGCATATGAAGGTAGTCCACCCTTGAATGTATCCGCTTCAACGGTTAACGATAGTAACGTGTGTGCTAACAGCTTCACTAACATTTATACGACTTTAACTGTATTTCAAAGTTATCTATCCCGGAATAGAACTGTTTACGACAGTTGAAATTGTGGTCCGGTTCAATTCAAACTTCGGAATTGTGACGCAAATGTTAGCTTTATAGCACATATTAAATTGAGTCGTATAAATTTATAACAGCCGTGTACTATTGTGCAAGTTATTTATAACATGAAACAACTGTTATAGATTTAATAACGAGGAAGACTGTTTGGCTTGTATTAAGGTCAGGTCATTTTGTTTAACAATTACAAGGAGATAAATCACGAGCATGATTGTTGTTTGTAGAATTCAGGCGACTGGGAATATAAAGACTGAAACCGCGGTTCTAGTGACCTCATAACGTATTTATCGATAGAAATATATTAATTGATCATTATTTTCAAAGTAGTTAAAAATGTTAACTTAATTTGGGTTTTAAATAAAAGTGTTATAATGAGATGATGCTGATACACACTTTTTAGAGGTGACCAAGATACCAAAATCATGCAAGTTTACGTATCAGTAAATGGTTATTTATCCTACTTGGACGGGAAAAGTAATTGTATCAGAGCATATTTTGAATCATAATCTGCCTAAAAATTGGCAACGTAGTTGGGTTGACTTAGTTTGTAGACTTCATTAATAATCAGTTTGGTACTCTGTGCATAAATATACGATGTACTACGTACGAGAAACATTTTCATTCATAAAATATTAACTTGCCCACATTATACACCGCACTAACTTTCTCTTCGGTGTTCTAAATCAGACCTCAGCACGATACAACATATATCGTACTTAACATGACCTGTAAGTCGGAGTGCGGCTTAAAAGCTTGATGTAGTTTTGGACTGCACAAATACTAATGTGGGAACGACGTCTTATGTTTGTATGTTGAAGTTTGCAAAATACGCCAAGTTTTGATTGGATGACGAATAATATTTGAGCCATCACGTTATAAGTACGATGACATTTGTACACTCAGCGACAAAAGTCTATAACATGTGACAAGATATTTAATTAATTTTAATTATCAAAGAGTACCTTATGAGCGTAAGTGGCTCATTGGTGTGGACTGTTGTCTTCCGATCTGGACTTTGCAGTTTCAAATCCTGCCTCGTAAAAAATGTTTTCGAATATTCGAAATTATAATAATAATATCTAACTACATTTATCCGACGCTCTTATGGCGTAGGAAAACATGGTGAGACCTGCGCACGGCTACGAAGTAATTCAATTGGGGTAAAAGTTTAAAAATGTTTAAATTATAAACACACACAGCACTGCCACTGGAAAATTGATGTGATAGTAAAACCTGGAAGTAAAATAAAGGTAATATATTTCAATTCTGATTTTTGAAGATACAAAGAGTCTAGAGTCACAGTTCACAGAGTCATTAAAAGAGTATAATAATACTTACTGACTAAAAGATTAATTTTATATTTGAGTTTGAAAGTGTTTTTCACTATTGACAAGAACCCTGTAAACTTACCGGTGCACAAGGACTTAATATATTTTTTACCTTCTTGCCCATAATATTTTTCTAGTACATACAGACGTACATGTGCAAATGAAACATTTCTTAAACAGATAATAACATATTTTTATTTATACATACATTGACGAACTCGATGGTGAATTCGTTAGTGAACTATTTTTAAGTCAGAAAATGTTAAGTTGAACTGTTTTAAAGTTAATGCAATGAGAGCCGTGAAAATGTACAATTAAATTGAGTTATTCCAAAACGCGATGTCACTTGAAAATAATCTATCTGGGGAGACACGCCATTTAGATACGATTGTTACCACGATAGCGCCTTGTTAAATGAAAAAGTTTAATGGATTTTTCTGCGAATGTACTTCTCATCTATCTCTGAAATTGATAGTGCGGGCTCTGTCACTTGCATTATCGTCATTCCTCTTTCATCGAATGAAATAACGACAAAATAGGGAAAAAATATATAGTGGATAAAACTTTTAGTGTCTACCGAAATTATTTTACAGCGGAAAAAGTATATATATGAACCTGATCACCAGTAATGTGAAGGGTGTTTAATTTTTTATTATTAAGGAAGTTGTATAAGTAGCAAATGGGTAAGAAATTTTAATTCGAAGTGTACATTTAGGATTAAATCCAAGACTGACACAAGTTTTATTACAAATTTAATACGAGTTTTATCTATATCATAATTCAAGCTACGTTTCAATTTATAAGGAGGATATTTAAATAAAGTTTTGACAAATAAATTAAAGTTTCGTTTTGATTAATGCGGTAGATATCAAGATTTTTTTTTAATTATGATGGGCTTGCTCTTGAGATAAGATGGAGCAAGCCTGCCAAGAAAAATTATATTTACTCGTTATTTGAATGCCACGGGGTTGTATGTGGCCGGAAATACAGATGCAGGTAGTTCATTTCATTCATTTGCAGTACGCATAATGAAAGTAGGTGCAAAACGCTTAGTCCGGATACGGGGAACGTCAACCACAAATGGATGAAATTTTGTAGTCCGCCTTGATGACCTATGGTGAAAGGGAGACGAAGGGATCAGTGCATGGAGCTCGAAAGAACACTCACCAAAGTAGAGCCTGTAAAAGACTGACAAACATGTCACTTAACGGCGGAGGGATAGACTTTGCAATTTGGAATTAACGCGTCCCTTATCACTAATAAGTTTTCTGACTCTGCGATCAATTGAGTCCAATGTAGCAAGATGACATTTTGCTGAACCATCCCAAAGGTGACTGCAGTACTCCATGATAGGTCTGACTTGAGCTTTGTATAAAGTCAAAAGCTCATCATGTTTAAAGTACCGCTTCACCCTATTCAGGATGCCTGAATATGGTGAAGCGGACTTGGACTCAATGTTTCTGCTGAAGTTAAGAGTACTCGTTGAAGAGCGTCGGTGGCTCAGTGATGTGGACTGTCGCCTTCCTACCGGGAGGGCTGAGGTTCAAATCCCGACACGTACCAATGTGTTTTCGAATTTTCGAAAAATATATGTACGTTATCCGACGCTCTTACGGTAAAGGAAAACATCGTGAGGAAACCTGCGCACGCCTGCGAAGAGATTCAAAGGTTATGCGTGAAGTCATCCAACCCGCACTGGGCCCGCGCTGACGACTAAGGCCTAATCACCCTATACGGGTAGGCTCGTGTCCCTCGGTGGGGACGTTTAATGAGCTGATGATGATGATGATGAAAAGTACTCGTCAACTCCACGCCAAGGAAGTTAAGTTCGTCAGTTAGAGGGACAAACGTGCCACACAAAGACGGTGTAGTATTAAATGCACTTTTTTTGGATGAAAACAAACAGGCCTGGGTTTTGGCAGCATTGAATTCAACCAAATTATCGTCTTCCCAGGCAGCAACTGAATCTAAGGTATGATCAATGCGCATCACCATTGCCCTCCTCAAGGTTTGAACCTCACCACCGCAAGCCTTTGCACCAGAAAAGTATCTCTCTGAGACATTACTGTCATATGCAACAATACCTGGAATAAGCAGGTCATTGATGTGGAGCAGGAAAAGCGTCCAGAGAGAACCGATCCCTGAGGAACACCGGCATCAATCTGATACTGCTCGGAAGAGCAACCATCTAAAACCACTCTGATTGAACGATTACTAGATGAGAGATGTAGTTCTAACAACTAGTATGTTCTTAATACAAAAGACTAGAAGACATAATTTGTTTGTTAAAGTAATGGGAAACTACTGAAATTTTATATATTTTGAATCCTTTATACTTGTTTGTTAAAAAGTTTATTTTTAGTTGTGATCTTATAGCATTTGTGTATATCCACAAACCTTTTCTAATCTTTATACCCCAATTACTTACTTATTAAAAAGTAATTTTATTTCCATTGATATCACCGTACTTTGCATTTTTATTCTTGTTGTTAACTTTACAAAAGTATTCTTTTAACATTCTACAGTGCAAACAAACCTTGCCCAGCAATTTCTTTCAAGAAAACTCCAATTTCTAGTAGCTCATAAACATTCGGCAACTGGCGTCTCATTCCGTCTTCATTGCAATCGAATCTCCATTCAAAAGAGTCGAATAGCATCGGCCCGATGCAAATGGCCGGCAGCTTGCAATTATTGGGCGAAGTTGAGACAATTGTGTCCTTATCTGTGCCATAATGAAACACGCGCCTTTATTCGAGATCGCTGCCTGACAGTTTGTGCTACTTTCCTTTGTTTTGATCTAGGATTCCTCATAAGTCACAAGTGGCAGTGTCTTAGATCGAGATTGGTTAAACTACAGTCTTTTGATTTCAGTGACTGATTAAATTATAATTGATTATTTAACTATGAGTGATAAAATTGACGACAAATTTTAGTAAAAGAATTGAAAAGTGGAAGACTGGGTCATAATGGGTCTAATGTGCGAATTTCCCAATTTAGTTATGATGGAGTCTAACTATCTCATATAGTAAGATAATATATATTTCGTGCTATCGAAGTTTCGTTAGTTTATAATCGTATAAAATCAAAAACTAATGATAAGAGTTTATTCAAACCCTCAATTTTGCATTTATATTGAATTTTGCAGTTTGTTTGATATTTCAAAAGTTACTTCATTTAAGATTAGTGCAAGCAAAGCTTAAAATATTTGTTTGTGGCGACTTATAACGACTTTCTGAGTAACGTTCCCGCGTTTACGCTAGGTCGAGATTTCATTTCCGCAAGTGCCTCTGCAACTTTAATTTCTGATTTAAGAGATGCGATGTTTTTTATTGCACAAAGAAATTCAACATCACCTATTATATGCCTTACCATAATCATTTTATTCCCAAGGCGTCCCATTTTACTCCTACTGAGCGGCTCGATATGAAGATCTTTCCTTAAATGATGACCCCAACCGCTATCGGTTCTTCGGGCCCGCCTGCCCATTGCCACTTCACCTTAGTTACAGAGTGCCTATATCGGTTTATTAGTTTGTCTCCTCATTCTGAAATACCATTGTCGAAGATGAGCCTATAGACCTTCACTAAGTTTTTTACGAACTAGAAGGCTTTAACCTCTAAAAAATCAGTTTATCATAGTGTATTTCAAAAATGAAAGATACGAAGACAAATTAACATAACTGACATAGTCAATCCTGTAATTAAGCAATGTTTTCATAGGTTACAAAAACAATCATCACAACTCGTATGAAAGCTTTTCTACACACATAAGTTTGTCAGAGCCTAGAAAGTGAGGCAAGCATTGAATTTACTAGTTACTTAAAATTATTCGCCTCATGAGTCAATTGATATGTGATTACTTTTCCTCTGCTAGATTACATACGACAGATGTGACTTCAAGTGCACTATATCCGTTATTGCTTAAATAAACTGTTATTCAAAAATATATTTTTTGCCCTCAGGCGGATATAGCACATTCGCTAAAGGCTACGAGTCGGAGGATGAAAACGCGAGCAGAAAGCAGAGGGCCATCGAGAACGGCCAGCAGGAAAGACCACCATGTACTCTAAGCAGGTATTAAGCTATTATACGTTCATTAAAACAAATAGAGACGGTACTGTAGTTTAGCGAAAATATATTATTAATCCGTTGCTCTCATTACCTTAGTTTGAGCTTTATTATGTGCTAATTATATGATGATTGATAAATAATATGTAGTAATATCAAAAAACTAGATTCAGATACTGGAGTCACTATTTGATAAGATAAAATAATGTTTTTATATCTTCATCATCACAATTTAAACTTATGATTATACCAGGCTTAAGTTCTTTTGAAAAATATTTATGTTAAAGGTTTCCATGATTACCATACTTGTTAGCAATAAGTTTGATATTGGCAGATGGCCAAAGTCATTAATATTTTTTCATTTAAATTGTCCAGGTGCTCCAATTTCGATTTCGTAGTTCATTGCAGTTAATCTGCTATGATTGTATTTTCTGCAATCCTTTTGCGCATATTTCGTCCAACTGAGATGGCTTACACTTTCCGATTTAAATCCTCGCATTGTATCTTAGTCATTAGAGATACAGAACCTCACTATCTTGAAACGACCGATCTCCTGTAAAATTACTATAAAACCTGTTTATAATTCTCTTATCGGAAGGGAACAACGATGATTGATGTTTATCTTATGTACAATAGGGATAAAAAAAAATAGGACTCATGCCATTCGTGAAAGCAGTCAAGATATATATAGAATAGACAATGTAAGTAAGAGAGGCGTATGGCTCGGTGGCCTAGTGGACCAACTACTCGTAAAACAATGTTGGTAGAGGCTGGTTATGTGAGCGTTAGACAGAAATAACTGAATTTTACACTTTATTGCAAATAATTTGAATAAAATTTCATCGCTTATTATCGTGCACAGTAGTGATTTAACATATGCGAATATATTATTAGTATTATAGTATCCGCGTTTAATCAGTTTGACAAATTACTTTGGGCTCTACACTTGTATGAATAATATAAATATATTATTACGAAACTATTTTTTTAACGACGTCCTTTAGGCCCACCTTTATATCCTTCAAATGTCTTTGATCATAAGGGCAATGCATTGCAAACCCGCAAAAAGGCCTAATGCATGCCAGTGTCGCGATTGTTATTCTACAGGATGCATTACGTGAAGACTTGGAGTACGAGTAAGTGAAAAAATGTTCTGAGTTAGGTTTTCCCGCAATCCTAAAATACATTGTAGTAATTTCTTTGCCTAAAAGTCTACGTGTTTTCTAGTTTACATAAGTTTAATAAGGGATGGTTATCTGTTGTTTGATTGAAAAACTTCTACTAAGTTGCTCAACATTGTGGTGGTTTAATAGTCTGTGATCCTGGTGATGTTTTATATGTGTGAAATTGTGTTTTCTTTGCATATCCAATAACATAATTGCTATGTCCTGATAATTGAATGTCAACTCGCAGATATGTGTAAACATTTGCCAAGAGATTATCAAATATCTAGTAGAGAAAATAACGTTGTTTCAAATGGATATACAACGGTCTGTCTAGATCCAATATCAATTGTATTGTTTTGTCAATTAAGATTAGTTGTCTCCGCCATTCGTAGTATTTGATTTGGATTGTACACCAAAACCAGAGTCACTGAAATATATGATTTGAATTCCGAAACTATCTTGATTGTCTGCGTTGAGCGAAGCGTTAACTATTCATTTTGAAATAGATCTGGTGTCGAATGGAATTGTAGCAAATAATTTGATTTCATTGCAATGAAGGTTGCTTGACTTATTGCCTTGCAATAGCAGCTTTGAATTAAATTATTATAGAACAGGGATTTGCCTTTTGAACTAGATTTAAATTGTTTTTAACATTTAATAGAATTGAAAATAGGGGCGAGGACGAGTATAAGATCAACTCCGATTATAACCCAAGCTCACCTATTTAACCTGCATAACAGTTATGTTTATTAATTATTTTATTTTCTTTAACACAACTTCAGGGCTGATAATGTGAAACTGGTATGAAAATATAGCATGTTTCACGATTCATTATCCAATAAAAAGTATGGTTTTGAATTGCTAAGATACAAGTCAAATGTTCATGAGATATACCATATGAACAATAATTACTTAAATATAAATAAAGGGTTTTTACTTAGTTACGTATGTAGAATGAGTTGCAATTAGGCTTGATTTTAATTTAGGCATTTTTAAAGTATATGAGCCAGACTTTTGTCGTATCTTATTGGTTTATCATCCTAAGTTGACTCGAATAAAACAGGAATATTATGAATAATACTGGGTTTGATTTTCAGGAATTCCGAGAGCAGTACTGCATCAACAACAAACAACTGGATTTGCTGGAACTGGAGAAGTCCAAGAAGGACAGATTCCTCGGATGCCTCTCTCAGTACCATATTGAGAGTCCCTGCTCCAGAGCCAACCGGTAATCTTTCATGTTTTTTTTTATTTTATAATATTATATCAAAAGTTCGGTGGGTGAATGGTTCGGTCGAGCGTCGGTAGCTCAATAGTGTGGACTGTTGCCCTCCTACTGGGAGGGCTGTGGTTCAAATCCCGTACCAAACTGTTTTCGAATTTTCGAAATTAAATGTAAATTTCCACCGCTCTTACGGTGAATGAAACATCGTGAGAAAACCTGCGCACGCCTGCGAAGAGATTTAAAGGTTGTGCGTGAAGTCGGCCAATCCGCGCTGGGCCCGCGTAGACGACTAAGGCCTAAACACCCTATACGGGTAGGCTCGTGCCCCTCGGTGGGGACGTTTGATAAGCTGATGATGATGACAACAAGCAATTAGGATCGAGAATATTCATAATCATACAAAATCACTAAACGATTACGGGTAAGTTATACATAATAGTTAAATACTTACTAATGCTTCGCCACTGAAATTTGTAATTACTGAATCAAAATTTTCACTTTTTGACCATTTACGTTACATTTGTTAATTATGAACTTACATATTAACTTTCTTTATGTCCCTATTAATTTGTGGTATAGTGTCTGCATTGTTTCTAACTATTTGCAAAAGCTGATTAAAGAGATCTGCATGTTTAATGAACTTTCGGGTTATGTAACGAGTTATTATGTAAAGTATTTTCAATTTAACTTTCAGACTTGGCTGGAATAATAATTTCATTTAATAATTACGAAAATGTTTGCAATGTTTAAAAATTTTAATATATCTATTAAATAGAGTTAGTTGTCTCGGCAAGCGTAGGACGCCCTCCGGCCCGATGGACCGACGACTTGCGAAAGGTCGCTGGTGGAGGCTGAATGAGAAAAGCGGAGGACCGGGCGCAAAATGGGGGAGACCCATGTCCAGCAGTGGTCTGCGATAGGTTGAACAGATAGATATTTGGGTTAAAAAACAGAGTGTTTTAACAAGGGAACTTTCTGGCTAAAGTTAGTTTGATAATGATGACTGATTAGGTGACTGTCATTATATAATGATTTTGAAACTTTCCCTAATTGCATTTTTCATCTTCAAAAAACTCATAATAGCAAATTTGTGAACTACTCAAAATTCATGCGTGGACACACTAAAATAAGCTATTTGATATGTCGTCACTAAAACAATTACTACAAATCGCTTACATAAATGGTGATACATTATCACTGCGGCGTTATGCGAATTCGACGCTAGGTAATGTGCTTCAATTATAATAGCTTTCAATTATAATTAGCACATAGATAAAAGCAGGACACCTGAATACGAAAATAAAGCAATGATAAAATTTGTTTAATGACAGCCATGACAAAACAAAAAAAATTAACGTTGGCTTTAAATCTAATTTTTTTCGGTTTCTAAATGACTTGTTTCTACGAGCCGTTATGGCTTTTCTTTTTTTGTGTCGCGTAACTGTAATTATTTTTTGTTTAATCTTTCCTTGTGTCTTATATGTGTGGTAAATTAACGTTTTAAATCCCGTTGCTTTGCTTCTTTTATATAGTTTATGTATGACCGAAAATTGAGATTGCTAGGTATGACGCTAGGCGATCTGCTTAACAAATTGCTACAGAAGTTTTCAAAAATGTTTACATTCGATTCCCATTGAAAGTCACTGCTACACACAGTCTCAGTGTCCAATATTTAACATGGCATGTTCCCTATATCCATTTTTGGAGCACAAAGGGTACGGCCGGGAGCATAAATATACTTCGCTTAAATAAACGGTGGAATGTAGATTTTTCACGGTGTGGAATAGTCGACATAAATTATTCAGGTGTGAAAATAGAGAGGAAACTATGATCCACAGATATAATAAAATATCTAAAGGAGCCCCATATAAGAAAGCAATAGTGTTGTAGGTGATTTCGCTTTTCATATCACCATTATATTATTGCTTTCATTTGTAGTCGATTGACAACAATGATGTAAAAAGTATGGATTCGGGATACGCTCACAAAACAATCGAAAAAAGTGTTCCGAATGCAGTGACAGCACACATACACATATTTCGAATTTCGAACACATTTACTAAACAAAAGAGTACAAACTGTAATCTCTCGGCGGTTCGTTTTTAAGGCACGGATGGCGTATCTACCTTTATATATACAGAATATTATTGATTGACAATAAATATTTACTGTTAAAAAAATACTGAATCAATAACTATCCTATAAAGTCGCAACACATGAAACACAGGAGGATAAAAATAGTATGATGTAATGTTGTTTGACTAGTTTAGCAAGTTAAAGTGGCAGTGAGGCGGAATAGTTCTCGAGTGGCGTCCATGTAACGAAAAACGAAGTGTAGGACAACCTCCAACCAGATGGACAATGACCTGGTTAAGGTAGCGGGGGGCAGATGATGGTGAATGTTGAATACCAAAGTTAAAGTAATTATAATTTTGACTAAATTATATTTTAGTTTGGTATTTTGATTGTTTCTACTTCCAAGATGAAGAAACAAAACAAATAACAAGTTGTTGGTTATTTTAATTACATGTTTCAATCATCGCAGCAGTCGGTATGTCCCATGTTAATAATGACTCAAACTACACTAGTATTGGAACTGGTATTAATACTGTAACAAAATTTAATTAAAAGAACTACGAGTAATTGATTTAAGCCTTAATGTCCCTCAGGACCACGCGTTCTCTCGATGTTTCTACATAAAAATACGCCTTGGAAGTAGAGGCGAATAATGAATCGTCTAGCTAAGTTGATTTCCACTATAAATGGAGGACCTTTACTAAAGGTAAAGGTAACAAATTGACCGTTTTATTATTCCTTTGCCCTGTAATCGTATTACTCGTAGGGCTCAAGTAAAAGACGACGCCTGAATATTCTGTAAGGTTTTATTTTCAAACTTCAACATTCTAGGAACGTTCTTATTATAATTCCACCCGATCAAGTTACGGGTGAATGATTTATGGATTGTATCTGATACGCATATTACAGCTTTTTATACCTAAAGCGAAGTTATTACGCTTTTATAATTCTACTCATGTGTACTCATTTTCAAACTAATTGACTATAAAGTCATTTTTTTATTTAATAAGTTAATGGTAACACACAGGAACGTTACAGTAAATGGCTATTATTATCTATTGAATTTGAGTAAATTACAGTATTTACCACCTGAAATATCCTAAATTTTCAATACAGAGTATGTATGTTGTATTGTCTTGAGCCTTCGCGATTCACATACTTACATTGAGGTAAACATTAAGGGTAAACTAATGTAATTTAGAGCGTCGGTGGCTCAATGGTGCGGACTGTCGCCTTCCTACCGGGAGGGCTGAGGTTCAAATCCCGACACGTATCAATGTATTTTCGAATTTTCGAAAATATATGTACGTTATCCGACGCTCTTACGGTGAAGGAAAACATCGTGAGGAAACCTTCATGCACGCCTGCAAAGAGATTCGAAGGTTGTGTGTGAAGTCGTCCAATCCGCACTGGGCCCGCGTGGACGACTAAGGCCTAATCACCCTATACGGGTAGGCTCGTACCCCTCGGTGGGAACGTTTGATGAGCTGATGATGATGAATGTAATTGAAATAAATATTAAATCACGATAAATTAATAATCTATTGTGTTTGTATTCCCGGCGTTCTTTCGGTGCTCCTACGGAGTACCTAATATCCATGTGGAGCAGTATTGTTTGACATCAGGTATCAGGCACCGTACGCTCATTTGCAGTATAAAACAAAAAATTATATACAGTCCTTGCAGTTCCCGCATCCTACGGGGGCATTGAAGCAGATCTTTGGTATATTATATTACTCTTTCTTTTAACAATGGAAATATTTGAAGAATTTTCAAATTTCAACACCATACGATCCGCCATTAAATTCTGAATCTCACGATACTAATCCTAGATAGCTTGCATATTTTCGGAGATATTGCGAAATTGATGCGAACCCTGAAAACAAACGTATTGACATCTTCAATGTCAAAAACAAAGCATTTATTTCAAAACTACAATTGGTATCTTCAAAACATGTCGAGCCTATTTGACAGGTTCAACGTTACGCAAAACAGCACTTTTCAGCACCAATGGAAAGCGATTAAGTTCAGTTCTGTCATGTACCTGTAAAAATATGCAAGATACAAGCATTGATATCGTAATAATGGTCGTGTTAGTAACTGTGATTGTTAACATAATATATTATCTTCATTAAATCACTGCTGCGCAATATCCCATGGAATTGTGCGGCAGTGATAATGCTATTGTAATTTAATTTTATTTAATATTTGTGTTATTTTTTTATTTTTTTATATTTTTTATTATTATAAGTTATTTAATTTATTATTATTATTTTAATCAACTGTGTGTTACTAACATATTTTATAAGGAAAATTGTTACTAACACATTTGTACTTGTATCTATTGGATCTATGTTGTCTGAATAAAGAATATTATTATCAGCTCATCAAAACGTTCACACCAAGGGGCACGAGCCTACCCGTATAGGGTGTTAAGGCCTTAGAAGTCCACGCGGGCCCAGTGCGGGTTGGACGACTTTACGCACAACCTTTGAATTTCTCCGCAAGCGTGCGCAGGTTTCTTCACGATGTTTTCCTTCATCGTAAGAGCGTCGGATAACGTACATATTATGATTTCGTAAATACATTGGTACGTGGCAGGATTTGAACCTCAGCCCACTCGGTAGGAGGGCAACAGTCCACACCATTGAGCCACCGAGATATCTATATATGTTTATATTATAATCAAAATTCTATAGAAAAAACAATATCTCTTCTGTAGTATTACTTCATCATAGACATAGATTTCTACAGTTGGAAAGAACTCAACAAATAGTATCTCACTTTAATAAAACGCCTTTCTTAATTAAATTTTATAGGGACCTAAGAGTTATATACATTCTCCGATTGCCCATTAAAACTGTTAAAGCCTTCTGTGGCTTCCAAGTGCAATATTCCTAGCAAAAAATATTAATTAACTAATGCAGAACTTTGCGACCTCGCTTTTATACTTCTAGACTATTAACGTAGATTTAATTATGAGAAGGTCTGTGATTCCTCGTTTATTGCTCGACATAAATGAAGTAATAATAAATAAGTGTTCAATGCCCGATGACTTGCGAAAGGCAAGATGGGGGTGAAGGGCTGGATGAGGAAAGGAGTCCGGGATATGCGGCGCATATAGGAGACTCTTATGTTAAGCAGTGGACTACAATGGGCGAATAGTGTGAGAAAAGGTGATAATAATGCTAATTAATACACGTTAATTAAAAAATATCACATAATTATTAATATTACTAACAACAATGATGCCTTGTAAGTTCACTATCCTACCCATGAACCTGAAACACAGTAACTAATTTAACGTGCGATGTTAAAACCTTTTACACGGTTATTAAAACAATTTAATTCAATTTAAACATAATTTGATGTTACAAAAAAATATGCGCACTGATAGTCTTGTACTTTTTGTTTTAGCAAGTGATTTCAGCTCACTCCTTACAGCCCAAAAACCCGTGTTTTGTGTTTCATCGAAATATTGTTTTTTTTCCACAGATCATCATTTCTATCCGTATGTGTCCGTCGTCGAGTGCCCTCGGATGAGAATCTCAACTCCGATTATGCACCAATACAGCGGTATCCAAGGTACATTTAAAGTTTATATTTTTCACTTCATTATTCCATCTTTAATTTCAGTATGTCTTTATTTCTTAAAAAAATACATACCTATTTGAAGGTTTAAGTTTATAACTTTTCGTCGAAAGTAGTTTATATATTGTTATATTAAAAATATTATACAAATAGTGCAATGTTTTACAAATGGAAACAAAAATGACAATTGTTACTTAGTAATTTTAAATGGTACTTAGCAAAAAATCCCACGTGTGACTTCTATTTAAATTCACATATCAACGGATCGAAGTAAGTTTGACGTATCAGACATTCAAATGGGTGGGAAATTTCTAGCAGTGGAGTGGTCTACAAATAAACGTAGATCTGCCTTCGACATAGATGACCTGTTTTAGAGACTGTTCGGTCGATATGGATTATAGAGGATTAGCGATCGTAATCACTGAGCATTCGCTCGCAATCGTTTGCCATTTTGGAGGCTTAGCAATTTCTATTGAGCTGTATAGGTAAATAGCATACTGGGATAATAAAAATTGAAATTGTAATTATATTTATTTGTATATTTCCATAAAATGGGGTCCTTCAGAAAACCCACTTTAGAAGTTTGTTGCTGTGTTCTTTTTAACTTCAGATAAAATTAATTATTATATAAAATAAATAAATAAAAATTTATTTATTTCTCACCACAAATGACATCATACAAATATACAAACCGAATAAAAATTAAAATTTTGTATATAATATCAAAAAAGTTATTTTTATTTTTATTCTTGTATATATTTTCTCTATCAAATCATTCCTTGTTCAAAAATTAATATTACGTAAGAAATTAACTACAACATAGAAGGTTTTCTAATGGTACCAACACGTCTCTTCAATTAATCCAATGGAGTGTCATGAATATTAGATTTACGATTATTCCACTCCTATTCAATGAATAGGAATTGATGTAGATAAATAGTAGGATACAAGTCTAATTTCATTTGTGAGGTGCTTATACTGTAAAATGTTTGTCGTAGACAAAGTTTTGCGCTACTAAAGCCTAGTGTACCTACTAAAGGACTGGAAATCTCGCTTCCTGAACTTTTTGGAGAAAAATAGGATTAAACTTGAAAATTTTATATATTTCACAGTTAAGGATCCTTCTAGACATTCAATACTTTATATCGTAGGGTTTCTCGGAAATTCTATCATTTCATTTCATTTCTCACTGTCACTAAGTTTTTAATGGACGATTTATCTGTGATTAATTTTGTTCTATGTCTGTTGAGGCTTTTGAGGTACTAAAACGTATTTATTATAATCACTTTATGTGACGTTACAGTATATTAGAGACCCGTACCCGTTTTTGTTTCTACTTCCAGTATATTTAGTTTGGTTTACGTACGTTGTAGGAAAAGTTGTTTTGTGTGCACTTATTTATAGGTATAAATGTATATTCTTATAACTTAAAGTTTTAGGCTTACGATCATAATAAGTATTCAATGTGGTTTTGTCATGCAGCCATATTATTCATTGCTGGACTAGCCTGCTTGCCAACTTTGAGGGATTATAAGCCATAAATGCTATAATGGATGAGCAAGTTCGTTGGGATTGGTTTTCCCCAAGTAAGTGGTGAGAAGAACCTACGTGAATTCCAATATGCAGGGCCATCATGCAGAAGGGATACAAGCTAAACTAAATCGTACGTGTCGTCGAATCCAGATAAATAAATCGACGAGGCATTGGAAACCCGATAGTACGCACTCGACCAGCGCTGCAGTGACCCATTTGGTGTAATGGTTGAAACGTAGGCTACTACACCAGGGGTTCCGGCTTCGACTTCCAGGCAGTACAAACATTGTGTTCATGAACATGTCTATTCCTATTGTTCAGGGTGTTTTTTATGTAGAATATGTTTTTGTTGTTACGTACCCTTACGGGTACTTAGCAAGCCCCAAGCCTCAATCTAAGCGTGAAGCTTATATTATTACTAATATGAGCTTCACGCTTAACTTGGGGCTAGATAGCGCTGTGTGCATGTCAGTGGATATTATTTTATTTATATTTTACGGTCTGAGACACACAATGTTGTAAATCATTTGAGTAGGCATTAGTCCAGCAGTGGACTATTATGGCTGTAGGTATAAGTAGAAGTAGTGTTAGTTCACTCATACCTAAAATAAAATCATGTTACGAAGGACGCATCACGGGAGCATGCATGGTCCATTTTATATTGAAGTCCAAAAATATTTAAGAAAACTTTAACGTTCTTATCCTTTGTATTCTCCGTATAAATGTCAGCCATCGCCTACATTCTTTACACGGTTAGATTTTGTGAACCCTTAGGAATCGAGAACAATAAAACCTCGTGCTGTACATAAATGCTTTTGGATTCGAATTATAGAGTCGCAAAAATCGCTAATTTAAAATTAAGGTAATTTTAATGCTTTTTGTGAAAGTTTGAATGCTTATAACTACTTACAAGATACAAAAACTTTTAAAATAAAACGGGATGTAAATAAATTTGAATGTTATATTTATACAAGCTAAGGTCATCATAGACTGCTGGCTCGTCACTTGTTATATATATTTATTTAATTAATGGTGATATTTTGAAGGATGATCATCATAGATGAATTCCCTCCCTTCCCCAAAAGTTTAAGTTAAAATGTGGGACTTTACTGAGAAACCATACGAGGACTTCTTGAGAGAACTCAAAATGTCCGTTGTACTATCTTGTTTCATTTGCCAACACTCGCACTTGTTCACGAACACTTACTTGTTGGTCCACCACTGTACACAATAACATTCGATTAAACACAATTTTTCAAAAATTCAACAAAACCTACGACATGATACTTCACTTTCCCGCGAAGAAGTCCCCATTTGACATCGTAGGACACCATAAAAAGTGTAAGGTATCTTCAATGAGTAAGTTAAAAGCAGTTTTTGTTTCCTTTAAATCTTCACAATATTTAGCCCCAATACCGTCCGTGCAGGTTCGGCCAACCGTCCCCCGGCTCCACCCGAGGTGTGTGCATATGATGCCGATCTGGAGTGCTCGTATTTCCGACGGAGGCCCCGCTCCGTTTGCAGCCAACCTGACCCCAAACGGTACACCTGGATGCCAGAGGATGAAGACTTCACCCGGATGGAATGGCCACAGTAAGTACATAGGGTTCTATGGATTGTAAGGAAAAAAATCTCGGAATTTGTGCCAGCTCATCTGCAAAATATTTCCTCCCTGGGTGAATTGTCACTCTTTTCAAATTGTTAGGCGTTGACTTATCTGCAAGCGGTGTCGAGTTACATTAAATATCGATGTGGTGATTTCATCCAAATTGACAAATAAAGGCAAAATCTATACAATTTTGCGACAGAATAATAAGTTGTTCTTAGTGATTATAAAATCCGACCGTCATTCACACACACATTTTATGTTAAATAATATAACAAATGTGTTTGTATTAGTCAAGCTTTCACTGTATACTTATACTTGGGTAAAAAATCCCACGAATCGAAAGTTTCAGGAACGTACTAGTGGCGATTGTATGTTCAAAACCAGGTTTCAAAAATTTGCAAACTGACTTCAACACTTAATACCGAGCTTTTAAAGCCCAAAAGTTTACTTTAATTCAGTAGATCTATAAATTATAAATAACCTATGCATCGAGACCTAAATCAAATTAAGTTTGTTACATTTATATAGTTCTCAAACGAAGTTCATGTTACATTTTGTAATCACTCAACTTTGATTAACTGAACTCTGAATTCGACTAAGTAATTAAAACTTGTAAAATAGAAGCTTTTAAATGGGTACCTAACGTAATAGAAATCTGTAATGACTGAGAATCAGCTAAGAACAGACAATCTGTCAAAACTTTTTGTTAAGTTACACCTTTAAATATTTGCAAGAATAATTTCAAAGTAAACTTTGTAGTAATTAGGTTTTACTTAGTTGAAAAATATTATATAAATTGATGTGAAAAGAAAATTAGCGCATAAGTACCTACAGTTTTAAGAGGTTATAGTTCCAGGCAGTAAACATACCGAAGTAAAATAATCATTATTTGAATCATGATTTAAAAATTTATATTGTTGTAGATTAAAGAAATGAAATTGGTTTTAATTTTTCTACATAAATACATTTTGTATAAACTTTTACTAAAACACCTTCTGCTGTCTAAAGTTTCGCAATTCTCAAAGATTGAATATAACCCCTTTACGTATTTAATCATGTGACAAGTTATATTTTTAATATAATTTCCGTATGGACTTCAAAAAAATATCCAAACTAAGATAATATCTATTTTGGCTTTCATCCATACACCTATGGCGTATTCCCAAAGTCATGAAAGACAGCTTCAGTGCAGCCAATTCCTAAGAAAGGTGACCGTTTGGATCCGTCTAATAACAGGCAAATAGCAATAACCTCTTGCTCTCCATGAGTCTTTCATTAATTTCCAACTCCTGCGTTATCTCGAGGATTGCAAGCTTTTAACCCAGATAAGCCTGAAACTAAATTTTCTGAAAATTTTGAAAAAAGTCACATTATTTAGTTTATTAGATCTTATGCAACATAAAAAAAATTATGAAAAAAAAATAAGTGTAAGGCTTTCAGGGAAACAGCCGTCCTATATGTAGGACAGTAGGATAAAAGAGGAAATAAAAGACCATTTATGACAAAAGAATGTAATAAAAAATGTAGTTTATTAGATAACTATTGATTATATTACCATTGTATATGTTATTTACTAGATTAACACTATTTATGAATGATATGTTTCAAACACTTGACACACTCCAACATCACATTTCTTGCAACGTGTCAAACATTTTTTGTACATTGACGACAGTGTGTTTGCTTCGATTGAGGAAACAACCAGATGATCATTTGGTCTTACGACTATCAGCATGTTCATGATGGGAGGGTCGGCTAGGCCCTCTTTTGGCATTTTTCTGTTTGATTCAATAAGCAATTGCTACCCTTCTGCGAAAGCCAAGATGATCCAGTTTTTCCATGATTTATTTTATAACTGCATGCATTATGTTCGGCAAGATCATCATGTGTGTGAGCACGGCATGTACCATTTCTTACCTCGATATACAATTCGGCAATAATGAACGTGTTGTCATGTGTCGTTCTGTAATCGACAGCACCACGTTCCTTTTTTTTCAGTAACTCGATGTAATCAGAGGACAACTAGATGTCCTGTTTTCTCGAACTGTCCCAGTGCAACGAAGGCCTTTCTTTGTTATCTCTTCAGCAAGGGCGTCCCATAAAAAAAATATCAAAAACTACGTGTAAGGAAGGTCGAAGCCACGTGAAATCAGCACATCGCAAAAAGTGAGAACAACGCTTGCACCCAGCCCCAATTCTTTATATATTGGATTGCACATAGTTGTAGCCTTGGTATGGTTCCATCCATAAAACATACCCTAACCGTGTAGCACCAACCCAAGCTTTGAACCCGTAACTAATAGTTTACCTTTTAGTGCTGTTTGCAGCCATGTCTACCATAGTAGGGGCATGGCCTCATCTACACTGTAATGCTCTTCAAGAGGAGAAAACTCTAAGAACTTTTTATTTAGAAGTGTAACTAGGGGGTACTTTTGTGTATTTGTCTTGCAAATCAGATTATCATTGACATGAAGGTGGCGAAAAATAAAGTCAAATCTATCCCTAGTCATAGCCGAGCTGATCAATTCATTCTTTGTATCAGGGAGATTTTCCAATACATTCTTCTACGGGGGAGCCATGAATAACCACTAACCAACAATATGCCGATGAAACATTTCATATCTTCAGTGGTTATGTCTCCAGGCAAATTCTTTTTGACAGCATATTTATTGCTCTCTGACACAACAACGAATAACATCTTCATCTAAAAGTTTTCAAACCACTCAATTGGCGCTTATCTTGGCAAGCGCCTTGAACATCTGGCCATTCACGGGATTTTTTGCCAAGTCCCGTTTTCTCCATGCGTAGGTACGCCTACGTTTAGTTCGACCGTAGAATCAGAAGGTTCTTCTTCTGTATCACTCACCATAATCTGCCCTTGAATCATTACTTCAGCCGGTTGAAGCAGAATGTTTCGTGGCAAATTTCAAAGTAACATATCTTCTTCACCCGAATCCTCGCAGTGAGACAGTCAGGATCAACAGGAGGAGTAGAATACATATCAGTCGTTCTCTATAATCTTCTTCATTATCAGAAACATTTCTAAAGCATCTGAAATTTCATGCGCAGCTAACGGTCTGTAAAGAAAAAGTTGTATTATTGTACTAAAATCATGTATATTATCCTACTGTCCTATATATAGTACGCTAGTATTTGTAACAAGTTATACGTAATTTATTTATATTATTTTGCTAGAATATTATTTAGTACAAAAGTTAAGGTTATCAACTAGATATTAAAACAGAAAAAAACAACTCACGAGTAAAATATAACTTTTTATACATACCTGTCATTTGCCATGTCCTGCAACGCACTTTTATTACACACTTATAAGGTAAAATATAAGGTAAAAACTGTTAAAATAACTGTCTTTTATTTTTTTCTAATAAAGCTGACACGTTTCTTACTGCAAATCATAGGACTAAATAATCTTAGATAAAGAGGGTATTCTGATATTTTTTTATTTCTACTGTCCTAAATATAGGACAGTAGGCTTATCTGGTTAAGTAACCGTCAATGGATTCCGAAGGTCGCTCTGCTAAAGATCTTTTGAACGTACTTGACGCATAAATGGGCCATGGCTTTGGAAAGCAAGGGGAAATATTTTGTTGTTGCAATTATCAAATATGTTACAAAGATAGAATATATCTGGATGAACACATTGTTATTAATTGTCCTGGGTATATTGAATCTACTGGTTTTGACGTTACAGCCTGCTCTACCAAAAGTGGCAATTTCGCACATAAAAGATCGCACAAAACTTGATTGTTCCAAAATTTATTTCAGTATACGATTGCACTGAATAAGCGTTTCTTTTCAGATCGGTAATAGAAGATTCAGGGCTGGCCGCAAAATTACAGCGCCGACAAAATGGCGTCAGTAAGCCGCGGTGGTTCGCTGCCCCGACCGCCTTCCATAATACCGTGAGTGTTTTTAATTAATCTGACACCGGTATATGGGCGGTATAGATTTTAATTATCTAGGTAACCACCAGACTGTTAAAATAATAAAAAAATATATTTGACATACCTGACATCTGCAGCACGTTATATTTACACAAATCGTTATTTACTTGATTAAGGAAGACTGCTGTGTTTCGCAATTTGCACTAATTAAATTAATTTAATCTTTGGTTCACAAGTTCAAAGTCACTCAACGCGCAATGGAGCGAGCTATGCTCGGGTCTCTCTTAGGGATAAGATCAGAAATGATTTAATCCGTAAGAGAACTAAAGTTACCGACATAGCCCGCCGGATGAGCAAGTTGAAGTGGCAGTGGGCTGGTCACGTATGTCGCAGAACCGATGGCCGTTGGAGCAGACGAGTTCTGGAGTGGAGACCGCGTCTCGACAAGCGTAGCGTAGGACGCCCTCCGGCCCGATGGACCGACGACTTGCGAAAGGTCGCTGGTGGAGGCTGGATGAGGAAAGCGGCAGGATATCTGGCGCAAAATGGGGGAGACCTATGTCCAGCAGTGGACTGCGATAGGTTGAATAGGGAAAATCAAAACTAGTTTTAAGGAATCGCATATATTCAATTGTTTGTTAATTGTAACGACGTTTGGGCAGACTACAAAGTTATAAAATCGCGTCGAGAATAATAAACAATTATGAATTTAACGATTTATTTCGTTGAGGTTTTTGATGTATAAAGAAAAAGAAATCTATTCAAACAGGATATTTATTATTTCAAACACTATTCAGCTATTCAATGCGAAAACACATACTGCTTCGTCGATACGACAAATGAACTTACAAATAGATACTGAGATTGAAGAAAATAGAAATACTAAAAACTAAGACACTACTAATTCCACCTCATGTACACAAATCCATTGCCCTAAGCGAACCATCGAGATATATTGCACCTTTTGTGTGGTTTCCAACCGTTAAGCCTCGATCTAATTAACGGGACCACATAAGGTGAAGCCGGGTTCACGTGCACTTTATAAAGTGCTTTATCCCCTCATTTGCACGTACAAGGCGGAAATTAGTGAAATACGAAGTTTTATTGCGCAGGCAGGCAATATTTGCAATAATAAGAAACATTGGACATCACCTACCATCAAAATTTTCAATCTCAACCAATAAAAATGAGATTTGGCTCGGATAATACACACTATGATGGTATGGAGGGTAATACTTAGGTCTTTGTTTAGGAAAAAATCGTCAACTAACCTTTCATGTCCCACGCTGATGGGAAGGCCACCTATACAGCATGGCTATGAAAATGGCCTTTAACCCATCGGTTCAATTTGGATTAGTGGGTGTTATAGACTACAATCACAATTTACCAGGTGCTGGACTTGGTTTTGAATTATCTAAGAAGGTTGTGCACTTCACAAATAAACTTGTAACAGTTACCAACTCAACAGAAATCGATGGCTTATGACTGTTCTTTAAGAGAGTTTATACTCCGACTGGAAATGATTAAACTATTCGACCGATGCTAATTGATAACATTACCATGGATAATAGGTTTTTGAAGGAGCAAAGAATGCTTGCCTACCTAAAAAACACAACGAAAGGAGATGTATAGAGAGAAAATTACGAAAACCTACTTTAAAGCAAGTTTAATAAAGTCGTAGACGTAAACAGAGCTTGAATTAACTTACAAGTTCAAATATAAATGCTAAAACTTCCAGACGAAGTTTAATATCGTTGGACATTAACCTAGAATACTTTATCGCTTTGCTGACTTTAATGAAGAGAATTGCTCCTTGAGTCGCCATGTAATTAAGCAGTAGGCAAATGTAACAAGTTGTATACATCATAACAACTTTTTGACTTATTTCCACGGTCGACAAATGTACCAACATCCAACATCTATCTACAGCTAACTCTTTATCAATGATTGAAGAGTTCAGAATCGTTCTGAACCAGACAAGCTGCAATGCATACTGGCGGGCTGCCAAACCCCCGCACGCTATTCTACAAAATACTTGACTGATGGATCACCTAGGGTATTGATGTATACTAGGATGTGAAGAAATACATCCCAAGAATCTTACACTTCGTTGAGGCTCATTTAACAATTTTTTTATTTATTTAACAATTTATGCACACACAGAAAGACAAATCACAATAAGCATGGAAAAGTACGTGTAAAGGCACAGCTTATTTCACGATGAAATTTAAAAAAATATATATATAAGCACCCTAAATTATATTAATTCATATAGACATATAAATAAATGATAAATTTACATGTAGAAAAATATGACAATATACATAAATTTTAATAGAAGAAAGTCAGAAGTCTTTAGTCTTTAAACAAGGAGACACTTGCACTATCGCGTATTGTAGAAGGCAGAGAATTCCACAGTCTGACTGCATGAACAGAGAAAGAATACGAGAAGAAATCAGACTTATGTGCTGGAAATTTAAGAAGAGACCTTAAGTGGACAAACAAACATCAGGTTGGTGTTCAAAAGAAAAACGATTCCTTAGATAGAAGGGATAAGTAGGGTTATAGAGGACATTATATAGAAGGCAAAAAATTCGGTATTCTACGTTGACGTATTGGGAGCCATTTAAGTTCAGCCCGATAATGTGAAACATGGTCATAATTCTTAAGGCCATAAATGAACCGGATAGATAAATTTTGCAACGCTCAAGTTTGTTCAATTGTTCCTCAGTAGCATCAAGGCAACAAACATCAGCATAATCTAATAAGGTTGTATAAGGACTGGCTAAAGCTATTCTAGTAACCGTAGGTAAAAAGCTCATTGTCGTTAAGTGGAATGAGAAACTCTTTGTTGAGCAGTTTGTCATTACTTTCTGATTTCATATTATAGTTATTATTATTTATTAAGATAAAGTGTCTTTTCCGGTATGATGGTGATATTACTCGTTAGATGAATTTTATAAAAACTAAATATAAATTACTGGAAAATAAGGATATGGACGACACCTTATACCCTTATTTTTTATTTTATGAAATTAGTCAACTTTGTGTTTAGAGGATCCCATAATAGGTACATTATCATGTGGTCATCAGTAATTATTATTTTAGCCTAAATTATCACTACTAAACAAAGGCCTTCCTAACAACTTCTAGTCGGATCAATCGTCAAATTAAACAACTTAATTTACTTTATTGGTCTTATTTATATTCATTGTGATTTCTAGTATAAATAATCCCAGAGTGATGCAGATTCGATTACAATTGTCTCCACATTTACTCATGTCGCGGTTTACTAAGAGCTTTCAGCTTTGGGACAAAACATTTAACAGATCGGAAAGAACCGATCTTTCATTAGAGGTATGGCTATCAAATCCCCGCGCGAAGCGTGAAGATTATGGAAAAATGCTTAACTATTGAAGAGTAGAAACTTCGTCAAGGAAGACTGTCACTCACTGTAAGGAAGTTTTTGCTTACCTTTAGTATATCATTACTAAATTCAATGCATTTGAAGATTCAAATTAAAATGCTCTCATTCTTAATTGTTGCTGTATATTATTACGCGCCTCGAGAATTCCTCGTTATTGTCTACGTCAGAACAAATAGTAGCCAGAAACACATTTCACCCCTCATTAAGGTGTTACACTTAGGCTTCGCCGCGCTAGAACAATGGTCTCTGCACCTCAATAATGCAGTTAAAGCCGCTATAAACCAGAGTGGAGCTCAGCCATTCTTGTTGAGTTCTATTTCTGTAAATAGTACGCGTGTGTGAATGTGACAACTTATCCTTTAGATGAATGGTCAGCGAGAAAAATAGTTTACAATAATTATAGTTTAAAGTCAAATAAGGGTAAAGGTAAATTTAATGTCATAATTTATGCAGTTAGGTTGTATTCGTACTTGCGAAAGCAATTAGTAAATAATCATTTTTATTTTCTTAGCGACTGCATATTTTGGGTAATTAGGTGAAATTACTATTCAAGTAAATGTAATGATAAATCAATACTGTAAAAAATAAATTGTTTATATATGGAAATCCTATATTTTCAATTCTCAATTGTTTTACTGTCTTTAGAATCGCCAAATTTTACTACATAGTAATAATAAGAACACACAGTTATATATTTTCATCAATATTTTAATAACAGTCTTATAAAATCATTTAATGGGGGCATACAATCCAAAATGGCCGTGTAGTAGTTACTCAACCTTAAAAAATATAAATATTGTACTTAAATATTATGCCTAAAAAGCTAAAAGTCCTACTGATTAGTTTTATCAGCATACGATTAATATCGTGTACTCGCACATCATGGGATTGTGCTCTAGTTGTTTTAAGCCATTTTTGTGCTTTCACTTGCAAATGCGAATTAGGACGATTTGAGTACCAAAAAAATATATTATAAATGTATCAACAACAGTACCTACCTCCTACTAAATTTTACAAAAACCAGGGATTCTATTGTCTTTGCAATATAGGTACTGTGCACGCATCTGCCTATTTTATGACATATAGAAGCGAAACGTGGGCGCTCACTAAGGGCCTTATACAGGTTAAAGGTTGCTCCGTAGGAGAACTAGTGACATAGCACACAGGATTAGCAATTTGAAGTGGCAGTGGGCAGGGTACATAGGGTGTAGCACCGCTGACCGATGGGTCGGAATGGTTCTTAAGTGGCGTCCACGTAACGGAAAACGAAGCATAGGTCGGCTCCCAACTAGATGGACGGATGACTTGGTTTAGGTAGCGGGTAGCACATGGATGTCAACTGCTAGGGATCGGCCCACTTGGAAATCATAAGGGGAGGCCTTCGTTCAGAAGATGATATTGACTGCCTATTTATGAGGACATATATTTATCTAAATAATAATAAATAAGTAGGCAATTTATTCCAAATAAAAAAGTGAAACTAAATAAGTGCCCATTCGATGAATTCAAAGAATAAGAGTATATGTTGAAATAACCCAATAATATAATATGTAATGATATAGCCCTGTGTTTTTGGAGTAGAAATGAAATGGTTGAACATTTATCGACATTTGTACTGATAAATTATTTAATTGTGTGTGATCACGTTTATTCACACCTGTAATATAATTTATATTGTTTCAATTACAGCTGCCCTGCGCACACACCTATACCTCCGCCACCCCCACCTCCACCTCTCACAATGGCACCCCACAGGTAATAAAAGCAATCAAAATAGTTTTTTTTATAATATAACGAAAGCCTGCACGTCAGCGAATCCTAAAATGTTATTACAAATCTTCTAAACCCTACCAAAATTCCTGCACGAACCTTTTACAATATCCAAACGTTAATAGTGTTGTCGTGTTACGAGTAGTAATTGGCAGATTTGATACCTATTCACTATTAATATATTTTTTTAATAATTATGAATTTAGTTTATCATAAAAACGTTGCACTGAGCGACAACTTAGTACTGGCATCATTAATGTTATCGATTTCTAAATAAAGAAAATACACAGAAGTATTTTGATTCGAATCGATTAGTGACCCCAATCATGTTGAGATATGGTAACAACACACGTCTAAATTGAATATTGGTAAATTATTTAGTAAATTATTGGACATTTAAATACGATACTAAACTTTCATAAATTCATATAGATGAGTACCTAATTAAATTGCTCTAATGCAATGATTTATTCTTATATTAACAGTATGTTGACAACATAGCCCTTATTTTAAATCTCACTATTTTGGTAGTACCTATAATCTATTAGATACGAAACTCAGAATATATGAACTAGAACGTGTTCCTTAATATCTATCAGTCCAAGCAATCCTCAAAAGACTCTTTGATATCTTGTTTGGCAAAATAGTACAAGTATATTGCTTGCTTACATCAATAATCTGGGTTCTTCCTGATACATTTAAATGTTTCATTCATGCTCTTCAAATGGGAATGCTTATGTTATTTCAATAATGACGCAATATTGTTTCACTGTTTGTACACAAGTCTAATGTTAGGAGTACTGTTTTGAATATTTGACCAATATATGGCAATAGAACTAATATATATAATTTAAGGAGTTTATTTGTAAACTTCGATGCATATTATTTATTATCAGGATATTTGATAATAATTATCATATTTGTGATATTAAAATTTCATCGTAATGGACAAATATTAATCAATTATATTCATAAAAATTTCAGGACTAAACACGTTTCCTTCGCCCGATCGCACACTTTGACCACTTTCGATGACTCTGTGATGCCAGCAGCTGTAGGTAGTAATCGCTTCCGACGAGATTGTGAGAGACTTCTCGACGGCCGAACAATCAAGGTTAGTCTAAATATTATCTTGATTAAAACCTTTTTAAAAATATAATACCTATAGGTACTTGATTATAATTATTCAGATATAATAATGAACAAACTTGAATATTTTTTATCATTTTTGTTACCTACAATTGTCGAAAATTTTGTACTTTTATGTTGTCTCATACGTTTGTTTCGCGAGAAAATAATAAATTGATATGAGTCTTAACACCTGTTGTCTGAGGTGACGGGCGCAAGGCAGTGTTAATGGAAAATTTACTACCTACTGTTAAAAGGTTATTTTCTCAACACTTTATTTGTCATGGCCAGGCGTATCACTTACCACCAGGTGAGGGTCCTGATCGTCTAGTCCACTTAATGGCATAAAAAATAACTTATTGTTTGTTGGGAAATTTACCCGCTTAACAACCTAGCGGTAGGAAATAACTCATTAAAAAGTATGAATTGCTCTGTTTCTTTCAGTCTGATCAAAAGCCGTACACAACAATGCCAGTAATGTTCCAACCATACTCACCGTACCCGCAATATATTACGGCGCAAGCAGCGCCTGCACCGATTCACTACCCGACACAAGTTCCACAAATGCCACCACAGATGACACCGCAGATACCACCTCCGCAGGCAGCTACTCTTCCTAGGACCGGTCAGTCCGAACAACCTAAAGTCGTCGTACTTGGTAATTATAACTAAGTTCTTTTGCATTTTGCTGAGAGCATACGAATAGTCACCAAGAGGGACCAACGCTTGTTGTGATATGTTTTTATATTATGTTTCTTATATAATTTATTTTCATATTGACATGCTTATGAATAATATTTTGATTTCTCTTTTCACTTCCAGATTCATTAAAAAAGGGGGTTATGAGAACACAAGCAACCCAAACTGAAGTATGCCTAGGAAGAAAACCGTTGCCTCCCAACTACCTGTCATTAAGTCCTCGAACAATTAAAAGGGTACATAGCTTTTTGATAACATTGCCACTGTTGAATACTGTATGATGAAAATTATAATTGACTTTTTTTAGGTTAAAATGGTAGCTGCTGGTGTTCAGACAAATGGATACACAGTAGGAGCTAGAAGATTAACAAAATCATTTTCCGAAGTTGGGGGAGATAGGTTGGCTGACCGCGATACAACCACCGATATCAACGCTACCGTTGAAAGGTATTGTGAATATATGAAGCAAATACAAATTGAACCTTTATAGTTATTTTAAACTAAAATCTGTATTTTATATATTTTAGCTTTATTGCTAACGATCATGAAAAATTACATAGAACTCAGTCCGAAGAACCCCCCAAGATCACCCCGATCTCCTACGTCAATGATGCCATCAACACCGTTAATGCAAAGAGTAGATTCTGACGAAGTAACCTCTTCATCAGTTAAATCTGTTGCCTCGTCTCAGCTTGATAAATCTTCAGAACTTAGCGCACTACAAAGGCAAGCCCAGGAATATTTTCAACAAAATTTTCAATTTATCCACGAGAGTGATCGGGATGACACAATCGATGATGACATAGAAACAATAGAAAAGAGCATGGCACTAAACAGGCGTAATTTGGAGTACTTACAACAAGAAATAGCCAAACAATCCAAAAACGACAAGTCGTTAAGATCTATTTTATCCAAAAGTACAAGTGAAGCATCGCATACTTCACAAAAAACGGTTAATTCTTCACATCCATTATCTAAAACATCAACATTTCAATCAGAACCTTCAACAGAAACATCAGCAACGACTACTGACGATAGCGAAAAGAATGAAAGAAATCATTATCGATTTTGAACCTAGGCCGGATGACGAAGCAATACCATTTACAACGCTTCGCAGAAAAAGTAAAAGGCCCCTACAAAAAACGCTTTCAGAAGGGGAAATACTTTTAGATGTGTAAGTATAAATAATAGTCGAATTAATTATACACAAGGGAATCAAGAATATAATTTAATATGATGTAATGGCAGAATTCCTTCCAGGCGGAAAACTGAAATAAATTCAACTGAAAACGTAAAAGATGCTCCTATAATTATGTCGACAAGTCAGGAAAATATGACGCGAGAAGATCGAGAACAAGAAGCCATGTACAGACAATATTGGTCAAAATTATGCACAAACGCCTATTAAGGATGAGGGCATATTTGGTTTTGAACCTGAGGGCTCCTTCAGGTATAACAAATAATTTTCTAAAAATCAACATTGGCTTAATTTATGCTAATGCACAGAGAAGGTACATTGCACAAAAAAATTCATATATGTACACATGACATTCAGGTCATTTAGCTCTGAACATAACACCACACATTTACTTTAAACTCAACACCACGACTCATACTATCAATTCATTCTCATCCATATAATTCTCTTCATAGTTCTTCAGATGGAAATGCACCATATGAAGATTTTCATGAGAAATATATTAGTTACAAGCATGAAACGTTTAGAAATCGAAGCGTTAGCTTTGAGGAACCATCAGAAATTATTCATAGAATGGATGCAGGTCTTAAACCCAGGTACGGAAGTCAGTAACAACGTCGTTGGCTTTGCAAGAAACCTGCTTTATGTGTTGTTATTTAATAATTCAGTGTAAATTGCGAACCAGAAATATTAATATTTTATTATTCCCAATGTTTGCCCGTGTGTTGTTCTTCTATTTTTATTTAAACAAGCTCATAATGAAATTGTATCTGCTCTACCCTGTGATAATGTCGTTGTATGTAGCATTCGTGTCAAATTAATGATCGTTTTAAGCAGTTCATTGCCACAAGTATTTATATTTTTTTTAGCACTGCAAAATCGAGCCCTGGTTCTCCAGAGCCTACCAGTTTAAATGTTGACGTGGACCATAAAATAAAAAGAACTGTTATTTCTAATGCTATAACCACAATATTAACCCCATTGGAAAAAATATCACCATGTGCATCAAATGAATCATTGACTGTGGATCACAGCAGGTAAATTTATTACTATTTTTATTTTAATTGCTACATAAATAGCTTCAATTAAAACATTTGTTGTTATTATTTTAGAGACCACTCCGATGGTATGTGGAATGAATCACAAACTACAGTGTTGCAAGTTGATTCTGGAACGGATAATGGGACAGTGATAAGGTACAGCATTTTATAACTATTGTTTATACTTTTGAGGCGTATCTTTTCTATTATCTTACTTAAGTCATTAATTCACAGCTCCTCTGATCTTAGTTCTTTAGCCGCATCTCCTGGTGCTTTGGCATTACTCACACCTACTTCAAGAAGAAAACAACTTTTGCTATTACAACATCAACAGCGGTCAAGCTTGGATACTGATGCATTAGATGAAGAGTTTGATGCTTCTCAGGTATGTTATTTAGATGTCAATGTAAATTTATCAACAAAGGTTTAAATAATATAGTCATCTTTATTTCAGAGTCAATCCCCAACATCTCCTAGAAATAAACTGGATACTTCAAGTTCTAGCTCGTTACAAGCAAGATCATCACTTTCACCTCCGGCTGTTGTTCCAAATATAACGTTACCAATAACGAAACAACCTACAATATCCAAAACTGTTTCTCCAATTGGTCCACCAAAAGTCAGTCACACACCAGCAATTGCAATCACACACCCTAGTATAGATTTAGCCGATGTGCCATTCAAACGAACCCCAAGTTTTATAAATAAAAAACGTGAAAGAGCATTGAGTCCATCGAGGAGAAAAGATTTACAAAAAAGAGCCCTACCGAAAGAACCAAACGGAACTATTCCCCACCAAATCATCGAGTCACCTTCTGAACCATCACTAGCTAAAGCAGCTAGTAGTGAAACAAGTTTAGCGAGAACAGATTCGGGAAAAATTAACACTACTGATGTATCAGAAAGCACGACTACAACCGAAGACTATGTTACAGCTAACTCGGACAGTTCCAAAAAAAGCAGCTGTAAACATCCAAATCAAAGTAAGCAAACCTTAGCGAAAAATATTATTATTTAATAATTTTAGTTGTACAAGATTGTAAAACATACATTTAACATTATGACTCGTTCGCCCAATTTTAGATCCAGAGAACAATAAGACTCAAGAGGGTTCGTCATTTGAAAGTGCGTCTAGCCTTTACTCATCAACACGTACTGAAAATATGACGGAAGATTTAGTAGTGCCAAGCTTTTCCCCTCCTTTAGAAATAAGTAATGACTTTATCGTGCCGCATTTAACATCACCGCCACTCCCATTACCAGACAGACTACCAAGAGCAACTATAGAGAAAATTGAAGTAAAAGCTGAAATAAATTCTACTTTTGAATCCATAAGGAGAGATAAGACTGAAATTGTAAAGATGCGAGAAGATATTCAGAAAGTTTCAAAAGTAAGTAAAAAATGTTTAAGTATGATGATTCTGATTTTACAATATCAATTTAATCCCTATTTATTTATACAGATTACGATGCGAGATTTGATAAGCGGTAAAAGTAGTTCCAGTGGAAGTTATAGTATAGGTGGTTCAAATCCTAATGTAACCGAAGATAATGAAGTAAAAGCTCCTACTGAAAATAATAAAGAAATAAAACATAAAGTAGACAAGAAAACTAAAGAGGATAAAGTAACGAGTCCTATGGTGGAAAAAGAGCAACTGGTCCCTAAAATGATGGTATTTACTTAGAAATGTACTTGTGCGCGTTATATCTCTCTCAATGCATGACATGATAAGTAATATATGACAAAATTGTGGAATCAGTTACCATCTGAAATTCGACCTGGCAATCTTCAAGTAAAGAGCGTTCTCCCATTCAAAAGGTCGACAATGTATTGCTTTGTCCTCTGATATTGCAAGTGAACGTGGGCGACGACTTCATTTTAAATCAGATGATCCATCTGGTTTGAAATGGCTATCAATGGAATGGAATGGAATACATATGGAATCGCTATCCCATAAAAATGCATCATATTTCAATACGACATACATAATAACGATTATTATATATTTTCCCGTAATCGAAATCATAATTTGAAAATAAATCAGGGCTCTTTAATCTATTCAACTAATTATATCTATATTTATGGTGTCGTTATGTAAATATTTATCATTTTTTAGGGTTCTTTATCTGACGACGAAAGAAGTGTGCATTATTCATCATCTGGGTACTATGAAAGTCCAGTTGAGGACGATGACGATGGTGGCTTAAGTAAGTTTTTAGAATAATTAGGAACAGTGTTCTAAACATGGTTAAAAACTTATTTATATAAGTAACTATATTTATATTTTATTTAAGCATACAAGCATTCACAAAAATATAGAACAGCTAGACCCAAAACTTGGTTAATAGATGAAAAAAGACGGAAAAAGAAAGCGTTTACGCTAGAGTTTTCTAAATCTTATGATGATTCTGTGTCTACGTCTCAAGATGACTGGGGAAACCAACCAAAAGAGCCCGACAGTATAAGTCAGAAATCGGAACGGAGCATAATTAAACCTACAACTTCTAAGTCCCCTTCTGAGGAAAAAACAACTGATGTGAGAAAAAAGAAAACTCATTTCGAAAAAATTAAAAGTGTGCAATCATCTCCTAGAGAACCAAAGGATGTTGAGAAATGTATAAAAGAAAAAACAGGTAAAGATAAAGAACCAGAGCCAAAAAGACCACAAGAAAGAGAAAGGTACGTTAAAAGAACTAAACTTAAAGCTAAGAGTCCAACCCAAGCTAAAACCCTCGATGGGAATCATAGCTATAGAACTCAACACTATGATAGACGAGAGGCTATGGGTTCTAATATGAAATTACATCTTAATATTCCAACTTCTGACGATTCAAGTGAACAATACAGAAAAGAAGGTAAATGAATATACATTATATTTTTACTCTTTATGTTTTATTTAAAAAAGATACATAAATTATTTTATTCGAATTTAAGGTACAGGAAATGGAAATATATCTCCTAGAAAACATAGACGTTTAAGAGACAGCCCGAGAAGAAAAACTGGTACTAATTCAAGTTCAATAAAATCACCCACTACAATCAATAATCACACAGGCTACAGGTATATTTATAATTGTATTTCTTTAAATACAATTTTTTGACATATTTTTGTAATACTTTCCATAGTTGTAGACCTCGACGTAAAAGTGGTTCAAATGAAAGCATATCATTACCTGGAAGTCTACCAAGGCGAAAACAATCCATACCGACCGTTCCTTGTCTGAGCTCATTGGAAGCAGAGGATATTGAAACTACAAGAACACTTGTGTGTGCGGGATCCAGACTAACTCCTTTACGTTATGTTAAAAGTCCAACGACCTCACCAAGACACCACCGAAAGCAAGACAGAGGTAAATAATATTAAATTAACCATTAGTTATGCAAAAAAATGGAGCACTATAGCATCTATTGTTTCCATAGATGGAAAATTTGCAAAAGCAGCATCAGCAGAATCCCTACGATCTGTATCGCCAGGGTCCGATTCAGTTTTTTATTCAGAACAAACAGAACATAGCCTAACTGGAGCTGACGGTGAAGCGAAGGCTCATTGCTTGCATTGCGGTAAAGAAGTCCATATTGTTACAGCTTCACATGAACACGAAAGCAGAGCATCAAAAACGTCTCACACCGATGTATGTATAAAGTTTTTTGGCGTCCGTCTCATGAGAGTAATTTAATAAGAATGATCTTTGATATATTTTAGGAATCTTACGCTGATGCAACACCTGATATTGTGCCAGCACCTGCAGGCTTTGCAGATTCTCCATCATGTATTACATCTAAAAAACACGCAAGTGGAGCTCGCCTATATAAAAAATTAGACAAAAGGTATCGCTCTGAAGATAAGTCGAGGCATTATCGTCATAGACAAGATGTCAGAGCTAAGGTAATAGTTAAATTAAATTTTACCAAAATATGTTAATTATTTTTAAGCACATATTTTTATAAAAATGAATTTTGCTTAATTTGTCATCAATGATCTTATGTCCTAAAATATCGTTACGAACACACTTTTGTTGCTTTCTATCATACTCAAACCCCCACTTGCAAATACATTTGAAAGACCCTGGAGTGTTTAAGCAATCCTCAGAAATTTTATCACACATTTGTTGTTCTGAAAAACATTCATTTATGTCAACACACATTCCAAATTGAGATTTCCATATAAATCCTGATTTTTTACATGTGCATGATGCGTTCCAGTTGTTTCTGATAATGTCCTTCAGATTATAATTATTTTTTCGATTAAATTGGCATTCATTATTATGATGATAATCTTCTTGAAAACATGGATTTCGTTTATTCATATAACAATGACTTAAGAGATGGACGTGCTTGAGAGGGCAGCAAGGGTCTGGACAAAAACTATATAAAGCACAAGCAAATGGTAATTTATCATCAGACCGGGGATCATGATGCCTATGACGTAATAGAGGATCTAAGCAGCTTGCAAAATTATCGCATGCATCTCCAATCATTGATAATACTGGTGTACCCTGCATGGTATACCAACACATGTAATATGAAGCAGTAGTTCGCCATTGGAACTTTTCTAATGGACTGTCGAATGGCACACTGCTTCTTTCTGAATTCAAATACAACTCTTTACATCGATCATTTAACTTTTTTAATAGTAACGTTATTGATTGCTCTTTTATATAACAGCGTTACAATGTCATCGTTCCGACCGAATGGTACCAATTCTATGACACTGTGTAGATATGCAATGCACTTGTAAAAGTTACTGTGACAGTTTTCGTAAACTTTCCAGTGTAACGTTTTTAAAGTAGGAGAAGGGAAAGCATCATAAAAACCAATTTTACTGTTCAGTGGTTTTGCCTTATGGTATCTCTGGTCCCACTCGTTAAACTTAAAATTGCGAAGATAATGAGCTATATTCTTCACAGCAGTTGATATAAATTTCTCATCGGGGATCTGAAATGTAGGGAGTTGAACTTTAATAGTTGCCCCGGGATTCATCCATAGCTCAATTGCACTATCAACTTCGATTTCTTTGTCTATTTCAATACTTGTACAGCTCGGCATCCAAATAGAGTGTAGCACATACAATACCAATACATATTTCATACTTTCAAATTGTGTCAATAAAATTTGTAATATATGTATATAGATAAATATGGGGGAAATGTCCAAATGACATTAATATTTTTTATTAGGTTTATAGTTTCAAATATAATAATATTTAAAGTTTCAATTTGAGTGCATTGTATGTACTTATGTGTAGGTTTATAATGTGAAACAATAATTACTATTTTTTTTAGTCTGAAGAAAGAGGTAAAGAAGAATATGCTGCAACAGAAAAACCGCAAGATGCTCGTATTGCGAGATCCGCTGGGAACAGTCTTGATAAACTTGGCGGTTCTAGTGTAGGTGCTGACCCCGATGGTAAGTATGGCATTAGGTAATTAATGATCAAAACTATATTTTTCACATGAAATCCTGCTAATTTGTTTTGCCGAATTATTGTCAAAATTGATTTTGCGGTTGTAATTTTAGCAGGCTCATATGTATTTTATGTGTTAAATGTAAAAAAGTATTGAATCATAAGTTTAATGGCTTCGTTTGAATATTGTTAATAAACTTAGTTGAAGAAGAAATTAGTTAAACTAATTTCTTGTTTTGGTGATCAGAAACCTTGATTTAATTACTGTTCTTCTTGGTTTAATTGGTTCTTGAACCAGGTAAGCGCAGCGAGTCGCGGTCCGAATCTCGTCAAAATGAACTATATTAGGAGAAGCATTTGATTACCAGGAGAAAACGCTGCCTACTATGATATTGATCAAAATGTATTATGAATAAATATTTTTTTCTATAAAATACAGTGTCAGCATCACTTATAAATAGTTATACCGCTACCGAATGTGCCAAAAATATTTTATTTATATGTAAGTATTATTGCTTTCAAGATTTTATAAAATCTACTTCTTTTACTGCTTACTGGTAAGTGGGGTCGAACTTCATGGGAAGACCGATGTAGTGAAAGTCATTTTGTCCGATTCTCCCAATTTGGTGACGACTTTGCATGCTGAATCACCTGATTGTCTGAAAAGAGAAAATGATTCCGTGCATTGAAGCGCACATTACCTAAGTCCAGCTGCTATCTTATAATAGTAGTCGTTACCACCCACCTATCTGCTTTGGGGTCCAAAGCAGATAGGTCCACGTGTTGTGTAAGGCCTTGTTTATGCAGTGAAATACATTATTATCGTGATTCATACCTTACATTACCTACTCTTAAAACTGTAAAATGAAAATGAAATGAAAATGAAAAGTGTTTATTCAGTTTAGGTCCTTAAAGAACACTTATGAATGTCAAATGAAGCTACCACTGGTTCGGGAGGTAGTTTTCCACTGAGAAGAAACCAGCAAGAAACTCAGTAGTTACTCTTTTCAAAAAAATTGTGTTGAATACAGATTCATTTGTAATCAAAATAATTATATAAAGCAAATTATATTTTCAATTTTTATCGTATTATTGGTAAAAATATAATAATCTACAAAAGTACTATTAAGCAGTTAAGTATTTTTATAAATTTAAATAGATGACAACAAAAAAAAAACAAAAGTAGTGCAGGCGTGGAAATCAACATGTCCATGAGTTTTTATCATTTATATAATCTTCAACACTATAGTAAGCTTTTTTTATTAAAATAGACTTTACATGAGACTTAAACTTATGCAGGGGTAAATCAATTACATTTTGTGGTAGCTTATTAAATATTTTAATGCTTAATCCCACAAATGAGTTCCCAACCTTATGCAATCTAAGATTTGGAACGGCAAGTTTGTGTTTGTTCCTAGTGTTCAAACTATGATTATCTGACTTTTTGAAAATACATGTAAATTTTTGTGTACATAGATGACGCAGTCTAGAATGTACTGAGACGGTAATGTTAAAATATTTATTTGTTTAAATAATTCCCTTAGTGAGTCACGTGATTTAAGGCCGTATATGGCACGGATGGATCTTTTCTGCAATACAAAAATTGTTTGTAGATCAGCAGCAGACCCCCACAAAAGTAGACCATAAGACATCACGCTGTGAAAATAGCTAAAATACACAAGTCTTGCAGTCTCAATATCAGTGAGACTTCTTATCTTCCTTACAGCATATGCAGCGGAACTAAGCCTTCCTGCCAAAGCCGCAATATGGGGACCCCACTGCAATTTTGCGTCTAATTTTATACCCAGGAAAACGGTTGAATTTATTACTTCCATGGGTCCTTCATCCAAAGTGATGAAAGTATCTACCTGCCTTACATTAGGCATTGTGAACTTAATACATTTGGTTTCTTAGAGTTAAGAAGTAAATTATTGGTCGTAAACCAATGTAATACCTGAGAAAGTGTAGTATTTACATCGTCAAAAGTTTCTTTTTGTCTATCCACGTTAAATATAAGAGATGTATCATCAGCAAATAATACAGTTTCACATAGGTTTTGAGTATAATAAGGTAGATCATTTATATAAATTAAAAATAATAAAGGTCCCAATATTGAGCCCTGGGGAACGCCCATCAATAAAAGGGCTCCGCTGGAACTTGTTTCTCCGACATGTACGTTTTGGACTCTATTCGTTAAATATGATTGTATTAAATTAAGAGCGTCCTTATCGACACCGTAATGCTTCAACTTCATGAGGAGAGTATTATGGTTAACGCAATCGAATGCCTTCGATAGATCGCAGAATATTCCTATAGCATCTTGCTTATTTTCCCACGCCTCAAAAATATGTTTCATTAGTGCCACTCCTGCATCAGTAGTGGATCTGCCTTTAGTAAATCCAAATTGATTGCTATGTAATAATTTGTTTACATTGAAATGGGACAATAATTGATTAAATATAATTTTTTCAAATATCTTACTTAGAGCTGGGAGAATAGAGATAGGTCTGTAGTGAGACGGGTCACTCTTTTCTCCAGATTTGAATAAAGGTATGATTTTTCATCAAATTTGGAAATTTGCCCTGGTCAACACACTGATTAAAAATAACAGCTAAGTGAGGAGTAATACATATAATTATATTTTTAAGTATTTCTGTAGAAGTCCCCATAAATCCTCTGTTTTTTTAATATTTAACTCTTTAAAAGTTCTAATGATTATCCCTGCATTTACATGTGTAAATCTAAAAGACGTTTTGCACTCATCAACATGTGACTTGAGGAGAGAAACAGCAAGATGAGGATTTGAATTTAATTTACTAGTTACAGTAACAGCAATATTAGTAAAGAACTTTTCAAATGCATCTGCCACCTGAGAGTCAGTATCAAGACTCCTGCCATCAATATTCAGTGAGATCTTGTTATCTTGTGTTTTATTTTTACAAGTCTCCTTATTGATGATATTCCACGAAACTTTACTTTTATTAGTAGCATTGATTATTTTATTTTTAAAATAATTAGCTTTAGCTACTGCGCAAACTTTTTTGAATAATTTTGAATAATTTCTAACATACTCTATGATAACAGGGTCATTAGTATTAGCCTTAACATCGTACAATTCAAATAACTTTTTTCTACTTGTATAAATACCAGTAGTGGCCCAGTCGCTACTACTAGTGTAATTTCAGCTTTAAATGAAAAATGTTACAGTTCTTTGACGGGGACATGCCGAGGTATTTGTACTAGTGTAGTAAATTATTGTAAACCAACATAAACAATGAATGATTTGGATATGAAATTTGATAATTGAATTCACTTATTCACAGAACATGAAGAATGTTCAGTAGTTCCGAGGTGCTGAAGGAAGTCGAGAGGAAAGAGGTGTATATGCAGCCCCCTGGTGGTGCGGAAATTGGATTTTACTATCAGAAAATGATGATCATTGGACGAGAATACCGCCAGTAAAATTACGGTTAAAATTAAAGTATGATTATTACATAGCACAAATTAATTAACTCACGACTCGAAACCCTTGTAGATGTTTTAGAAAGAGTAGAAAATGGGAAAGAAGACCCTACCGAATCCGAAACAGAGTTCAATAAACGCTATGTAGCTCTAACACACAGGCTTGTACATAGACGTGCTTGTATTGAACTAAATCGACGCCAGGCCAACAGTACATTTGGTAAGTATTCACGAATGTATGTACTACCTTAAATTATAGATAAAATTAAGCAAAGGTGTTAAATACCGCCCCCTATTTAAATTCAGTTTTGGCTCACTAAAGTTTTGTTATTTGATATATAAGTTTAAAAAATGCACAACTACGTAACGCTTTTTTTAACACATTCATTGAAACTTATTACTATACAACTAAATATTGTCATCGAGGAAGTACAATCTTATTAATATTATAGACGCAAAAGTTAGTAATTATTTAATTAATGTATGAAAGTGTAAATGTAATTCTGTTACTCTGCAACGTAAAAACTAATCAATAAATGACAAAAATAAAACTTACACATCTGAATAACACATAAGCAAAACATTATTATGACTATCCCGGAACTCCCGCGAGAACGTAACTGTAACTTGAACTCCGCGTTTAAAACCGGTTTATCAAAACCAAAGATTTAATAATAAATTATTATAATATCTACTTATTCAAAATGACGAAAAGGTGCAATTCAGTAGATATACCATATTTTACGGAAACACAAAATTAAACATGCCCTTCATTTTCGTTCGTTAACATCATCGAATTACGTCATCGGTAACCAGGAGCGTGCGCTAACTGCTCCACTTCAGAAGTGACGTGACGCCTATTTTAGTACCTCTTTAAATACCATCTTTTATTTCTGGATTGTCTTCAAAAAATCCAATTTTATTCATGACTGGCACCAGAAATAATACGGCTAACGTATTTTGCAAACAAAAAGTGCTTTTCTTGGGGTCTTAACCTTGCTATGCCACCTCTACAATTTGATAAATGCTATTAAGAATAGCATCAGTTTATTCAGTGAAAGCAATTGCTGATAAAACAGAAGCGGAATCAACGTAATGAACTAAATTTAATTCTGTAACAGTTTTCCACGTCAGCTCTCAGTTGTTAAAGACACGCGACTGCGGCCAGATGATATTTTTACGTCTGACGTTGTACACGATAGAGTTTATATTGATTTTACATGAACAGCTTCAGCTTTAGACAAATTGTCGAACTTTGGTGACGTAATATTGATCACATATAAGTGTGTAGTAAATTTAGCGACAAAACCGGGTCAACGCGTGTAACGAAGTTCAAGATCATATTGGTGCAGCATTGGAAATTCCTCGATATCATGGGTTACTGTAAGTATAGTTTTGATTTTAATAAATTAATGTTTTGGTTCATTACCATTCGTAGGATTATTAATTTATTATTATTTCTTATTAAAATGTTTTATTTAACGGTTTTGACGTTAGGTTTAAATACCACTCTGATTATATAGATAATTTTTTGCACAATAGTTTTTTGTTTATCTTATGATTTCTTTGTAACGAAGTAAGTTTACTTCGTAACTTTGAGAACTTGAACATAGAGCATTATTATTATCCTAATTTCTTTCTTTTCTACGATTTATTTGACATCATATTTTTTTTAGTTAAACAAACTTTAAGACTTTTCGCTGTTTTATTTCCAGTTAAAGATGTTTTATCAAACTCAAAGGGCAGTCTCAGGCAGAAACTGGAAGAAATCTTCAAGCTCATGCTTGTAGTTTGGTGTCGGCAGTCACAAGTAAATCGGCTCGTTGCTCCTGAAAAATCTGGTAAAATAAGTGAAGCGATATTATTGTATAATTATTTCATCTGAAAAAAATATTTATTTAACTAATCTTTACTCACCTAACTTCACTAATGGTTGATTGGGCGGTGACCAACACGCTTTGTGGGTCAACTTGGATCCTACCAATACGAGTAGAACCCAGGACAACAATTAAGATAGCTGATTAATTGCACGCTCGTCAACCAAATGACGATGCTTATCCTACTAAAAACGTATGAAATTAATTTAGAGCACTTTCATTTTGATATCCAAGTGTGAAATATTTCTAAATCCATTTATGCAGCGAGATTTACACTTTTAAAAATAATCCCTTTCACGTTAATTATATTTTATTTATTAGTTTCTATATACTAGGTGGTAGACTCGGTACTGAGTAAAATTACCGAGTATAAGAGATTTATCACCTGTTTTCTCGGACGATGGGCCAGACTCGTCTGCTCGAACGGCCATCAGTTCTACGATATACCACTGCCACATCAACTTGCTGATACTCGAGATCTCTTATATCTACAATGTTTTTCCTTGACTATGCTAGTTACTTTTAGCCTACAAAAAGTACTTATCTAAATATTTTCTTAACATTGAACTAACTGACTATCCTCGATAGCGTAACGGCTAGCACGTTCGACTGACGATCATGCAAGTTAAGCATCTATATCAACGGTATACCGAAAATTGTTATTTCGACTTCCTTTGTGCTCCGAAAAGCAAGTTTTGTCGTTAGTTCCAGTATTCGTAATCATTATTGGTCCAGGTGGGTTACTGTATGGCATTTCCATAGACACGCTACGTGACAAGGCCTGTGGCCGGCATCTGGATGGTTTTCTTTTAGATTCATTTTACGAACAATACTTGATGATTTCAAATTGTTGTTTCAAATTGTTGTTCTATAAACATTAGTTTAAGTACATACTCAGATTGTGTTTACGAGTAAAATTATTAGTATCTACGTAATATACTGTATGTTGTAAAATTGCGGTAAATGAGTATTGTATGAATGAACATGGAATTTAAACATCTTGGATGTTTGCCAAGGCATTTAGCGAAAGCAATAGGCGAATATTGCAAACTTTATCCGGATGAGGTCGAGCGATGTATTGAAGTGAAATGTATGTCACGGTCACTTTTTTCGAACTTTATTACCGTGTCTAGGTTAGCTATTTTGTTATTCAAAATATATGAAGTATTTCAGGTCAGTATTGACGTATTTTGCAGAATGGTTTGATACACGATTCTGTACGATACCTATTTACGTATTCATTTTAAATTGATTTACTGTATAATCGATTTTTTTTTCGATAGTCTGGATTTTAACATCGTGTTTTACCTTTAATTTATAAGATTACACGTTCTTATCATGAAAAACTTTTAAAACCGACTGAAAAAAAAATGTAAAAGTAAATGCATTGTTTTAATTTTTCCGTCAAAGATTTCGGCAAAAATTGCACACCGATGTATATTATGTATTTTGAACTTCCTAATCTAATAAACGTTTTGCAAAAAATATATTTTTTTACTTAAATACAACTAATCTTGTTTCATGATAGCTATTCTTTCTTATTTAGATTGTATTTTACAAAACT
Source organism: Leucinodes orbonalis (assembly GCA_019425675.1). Classification (NCBI taxonomy): domain Eukaryota; kingdom Metazoa; phylum Arthropoda; class Insecta; order Lepidoptera; family Crambidae; genus Leucinodes; species Leucinodes orbonalis. The sequence continues at coordinate 43,220 of PQWD01011524.1, read as the reverse complement.
GTGAAATTTTATTATATTTGTAGATACGTGTTTTTAAAACACCTCAGTTTCCAATTTGTAAAAAGTCTCAATAAGCAAACTATTTTTTACTAACTTTCATATAATTGACATCAAAGGTTCTAAACCAAGCACAAACTTTGATTATTTCGTCGGTGACCCAAATTATTTTGTGGTAAAATTTTATGCTAGCATAAATGAAAGTGTTTTTTTCTTGCAGAAAGCGACAAAACTGTCGTAGTGAGACGAGGTAATGAAGAGTTTGGATTTAGAATCCACGGGAGCAAACCGGTCGTAGTATCCGCTATCGAACCCGATACGCCAGCCGAGACCTCAGGCCTTGAGGTCGGGGATATAGTTATAGCTGTTAATGGTAAGCAATTTATTTGTAACGATATTGTTAATTAAAATTCGAATAGATAATTTATAAAGAGAATAGTAATTTTGATAAACTTCAGAATTTTTAAAAAGCATTATGCATGTTGCATCTCAGAGGCAAGAATTAAACTGCTGACACCAAAGATTTAATCAATCTGAGTGGATTGAAATTGGTTCAAAGAAGATGTTCAGAACTGAACATAACAGATTCCATTTTGATCGCTATATCTAATCAAGAAACTTACAAACACTCTTTACTGAACTTACTTAATAGTTTTGAAAGGAGCAACATTTTGTTTTTTTTTATAATGAGGAGTATAGAGTATCTTCTCAGTGGACAACAATAGTCCGAACCATGGTAGAATCAAGTTTCACATTCATAAGTGTTCTCTATGGACCCAAATTGGATAAATATATTTTCATTTCATTTCATAGCTCTCTACCGTTTTATAAAACAAGCACTAAATATAGTATACTTCCATTTATGTACTAATATTACATCACTATATTTGTCATTATGTAGTATCGTTTAGTGATCTGACTTAATTTCACTATTTATTCATTGTTTCAGGGATCAATGTTTTAGATAAGACACATTCAGAAGTAGTAAAAATTGCACACTCTGGCTCGGAAATACTAGAGTTAGATGTAAGTATACATTATCATCATTATTTTTTTATATATATTAATGAGAACCATCTGCGCCTGCCAAGCGTCTTGTTAAGCTGTTAAGGCTAATGGTACAACTATGACTATGTACCTACTATAACTGTAGTAGTAAAGGATGGAATTATTAAATAAAGTATTTGAATAATATAAGAATTTATAACTGGAATAATGATACTTCAGGTGGCAAGAACATGCGAAGTAGTTGCTTCTTTAGCGCATGAGAGTGGTCCAGCAGCTCTCTACTCGGGTTACCTCTGGCGAGCCGCTCCACTGAGGCCCCACCACCCCCCACGGTGGACCAGAAGATGGTTTGTTCTGAAGAGAGATAACTGTCTGTATTATTACAAAACTGACTCGGTAAGTGTTGTTTTTATGTACTATTTAAATTTCATATAATGTTTCCTTTTGTGTTTTAATCTCGCTGATAAGTTAACAACGCCACTGTCCACTAGCTAAAACTCCGCTGACGAGCACAATTTTTAGTTCTGCTGTACACTTTAAGTGATGTGTTCATGCAAAATCCTTAATAATATCTTTATAGTGATAAATAGCAATATAAGAGTTGCCTTATACGAAGTTGTTTTTCATTAAAAAGAAAAGCTAGTGGTTGGCAGAACGCGCTCTTTGCTTATTCGGTGTTGCGAATTCTTGGGTAGCGGTAGATACTGGTAGCACTTACTAATAAGTTAACTATCTAATTTCGACCGTTTGCCTTCTTATAAAATTAGAAAAACAATTAAAAAAGCTTTTATTACATCTATGTTCAGAATCGAGCGTCGGTGGCTCAGTGGTGTGGACTGTCGCCTTCCTACCGGGAGGGCTGAGGTTCAAATCCCGACACGTACCAATGTATTTTCGAATTTTCGAAAAATATATGTACGTTATCCGACGCTCTTACGGTGAAGGAAAACATCGTGAGGAAACCTTCATGCACGCCGAAGAAGAGATGAAGAATTGATGATGAAGAATTGAAGATTGATGACATGAAGAGATTTGAAGGTTGTGTGTGAAGTCGTCCAATCCGCTCTGGGCCCGCGTGGACGTCTAAGGCCTAATCACCCTATACGGGTAGGCTCGTGCCCCTCGGTGGGGACGTTTAATGAGCTGATGATGATGATGTTCAGAATCAAAAGAGAAACAAGCATCTAATTAACAATAACGTCATTTCTGGTATTATTGATATAGGCGATGTTTGCCAATAAGGTTCTACCTGAAGAATGGATGGGCTGTCTGCAAAGTTACTAATTTCCTTACAAAAAATCCCATAATGTTCCAAAACGAACGCTCTCTAAGATAAAAGGGAGAGCGATGCTTCGACAAATTGGCTGGCTCGATTGGAGGGTTATCACTCCAGCCTTACAGAAAACTGGGATGGAACAATGGTTTTTCGTTGAGCTTCGTAGAGAGTGACGACACCAGAAGTCCAAAACCTGCCTTGCCCCTACCGTATATCCTTTTCCCTATTCTTCTTTAAATATTGGCAACATTTAGCATATGATAAACCGTGTGCGGGTTTGCCAACCTACCATATATAAGTAATAAATATAAAAAAAAATTCAGATTTTTTTATCTTCTATAGGCAGGCATTTGACCGCCATCTCACCCGATGGTAAGTGATGATGCATGAGGCCGAGGATGGATCATGCATGTCTAGAAACAGCCTAATTACTCTTGCCTTGAAGTTTATAACTAGCTAATTCCATTTCAGAGCATTCACCCAGTCGGAGCACTCATGCTAGTGAACTACCAATTGTCCGACGAAGACGCGGGCAGGCCGCACGGGTTCAGGTTGCAAAGAGGTGGCGGTACGAGGTTGTCGTTGGCAGCTGACTCTGCGGAGGCTGCCGCCAGATGGCAGGCAGTACTAGCGCACGCCATAGATACTAGTAATCAGGTAGCGAATATCAAATCCATATAAAACCTCTTTTTGAAGAGACAACCCTTTCTTATAATTTTCTGGTTCTTTAGTTGCTTCTTTATCTTATAAAGCTTAGGACTAAAAGTTTTATGAAAGCTAATAGTTCCAAAAGCTCGCACTAGATGGGGTACTATGCAATCATTTGTTAGAAAAACTATTGTGATTTGTTAATAGATATGAATAAATGAATGGGAAAAATATTATAATTCATAATGAGCATGTTATCATTAAATAATATTATCGTTTTGTATGTACAAACTAAAGGCGTTATGTAAAAGCTATGCTTAAAAGCTGCAAGCGCCATCTATCCAAATGCACTTAAGTGAGCTTTTTGATATTAAACATTTTGTTGCGAGAGAGCTCCACGAGAGTGCAAGCTTAGGCAATTAGTATGATAGTGAACTTGTTTTGATATAGTTTATTTAAGGTATTACTAATGCAAATTAAATTAACGCGAACGCGATTATATCTATATATTTTTTAAATAATATGCTTATTATTTTCAGCGTGATGGATGGCTGGAGGTCACAATGAGGAATATGAAGTTGCCACCGTCGTCTATACCCCGCCCTGATTGTTTCGGTTACTTGATGAAACTTGGCTCCAAATGGAAGTCCTGGGCAAAGAGATATTGCGTTTTGAAAGATGCCTGCCTTTACTTCTACAATGACGGGAACAGCAAGAGTGCTTTTGGTCAGTTTAAATATAACATTTTAGTGAGGCTCTCTTTATGACATATTCTTGAACTGTTTTGAACCCTTTGTTTAAAAACGACATAGAAGCCTGTTAGTATTTTTTTACGCAATGTTATTTGCTTTACGCAACTTTATAGTAGCTTGCTTACGGAATAATCGCGAAAACAACACTGTGTTATTGATTTCATTTAACTTTCGGGTAACTATTAAAGGTATTTTTATTATTTTCATTCATGTATATTATTTTATACATTTTTATTTATACATTTATTATTGTTTATAAGTACATTTGTAATTTTTGTAAATTATATCTTAAATTCATACTTATATTGACGATAATTTAAATCAATAGCATAAGGAGCACCCTCGGGCAAAAAACAACGCAGGCATTGAGGGCCTTTTTTGGGGGTCATACGCAATTCAAAAAGTCTATTCTGTGTGTTGCGTGCTGCTAACAGATACATTCGTATACAGTATGGTATAAAAAGCCACAAATTTTGCACTTTTCTCAAAATAAGATTAAATAAAAAAATACGGAGAAGACCATTATCGTGAAGAAAGGTTAAAATAGGTACTTTTGCGCCTCTGGTGTATTAGCACACGCGACAAAACGCCCGCGCTTGCTCCGCTCCGGCACGCGGGGGGCTCGCGTCAAAGGAAAAGATTGTATTAAACTATGGGACCCGTGTGACACGCATGCGGACACCAACCGCTTGAGGACGCAAACCCGCATAAAACGTAAAAGGCCCTGAGATTCGCTGAGCGATCGAGGCTCAAAGCCCAATACTCTTTAAGAGAGACACATAATATTTTCTTTGCTTGATCCCATTTTCAAGTTCGCAACGCCCGGTTGACAGCATCGGTTATTTATGATCAATGGAACTAGGTGGTAGACTTGGTACTGAGTCCTGTAGGTAGGTATCACCGCAGTGCCAGATATCGTCTCGCGAAGTAAGAGTGTTATGCACTTTTATGTCTCGGGATGAGGACTGTCGCTAGTAAAATTACCGGGCATAAAAGACCTAACATCTGTTATAACCTAACTAAAATGTGCAGTATTCATGGAGAATAATAACTGTATCGGTTGTTAAGTTTTCTTCAATGTGTCAGAGTGTCATGGTCGGGTATCACTTATCACTTATATCAGGTGAGCGTCCTGACCGTCTGTATACTATGTAAGGTAAAATTAAACGTCCAATTGTTTACCCTGTAAACAAAACAAAAGCACAAAATAACCCACCCTAAAGGTATAATGTTACTGATGAGCAATATTGTGACAGGTATGGCGTGCCTTCACCGGATACAGAATACAAACGTGCGCCCCGGGCGGCAAGAAGTACGCGTTCGAAGTGATGCCCACTGAGCCTAAGCAGAGACACTTTTACTTCCACACCGAGTCTGAGATGGATAGGAAGCGGTAAGGATACATAATTTTTAAAAATTAAATAATACATTAGTTTTGTAACTTTTATGTAAATAGTTAAAAATTATGCATAGAAACGCCCAGACCAATACAAACCGACATGTCGTATACTTAAATGTTAGTACTGTCCGGGGACTGAATTCAAATAAAATTACAATTAAAATTATAATTAAGTAGGTAGATAACTACTTCATTGAACTTGAAGAAACATCATGTTTTATCAGTTCAACCTGAAGGTAGTTGTTGGGATTCGTCCTTAGTGTAATATTGAATAGTTGAAAAAGGTTTTCTAAAGCAACCTTTGAGGGAAAATACTCATTTTACTTTTTTTTGTCACAGGTGGATGGCAGCTCTAGAATACTCTATAGACAGATGGATGAAGGCTGGTTGACGACGACATTATTTGATATCAGACGACTCTTTCGGTTTCTTATAATCAATAGCTATTAGATTTATATTTATTTTTATTATTCAGATATCATATTTCACAGATGTTATCCTTAAGTTCATAAATATTTATATATATTTTAGACTCATCTAAGTCAAAGCAGGTTATAATTTGTTTTAAAAAGGAACACTTAATTTATCTTGTTAAGTTATTAGAATAGTTTGTATAAAGTAAATTGTAAATTAGTATAAAGCTTTAAGTTCTCATTTTAAAAATTACAATAGCTTCAGTAAACTTCTAACGAGATAAAATTTTGTTTTTAAAAAATTACAGCATCAGGTATTATTGATACTTATCAAATAAAGATATGAAAGGCTTATCAGGATTTTGTTTATGATTTACCCGTTTTGGAATTTTTCACATTATTGACATCATCATCATTATCATCATCATTACAGCCCAATTATGTCCACTGCTGAACGAAGGCCTCCCCTAATGATTTCCACGCGGACCGATCCCTTGCAGTTGACATCCATCTGCTACCCGCCACCTTAACCAGATCATCCGTCCATCTGGTTGGGGTCGGCCTACGCTTCGCTTTCCGTTACGTGGACGCCACTCGAGAACCTTTCCGCCCCATCGGCCATCGGTTCTACGCACTATGTGCCCTGCCCACTGCCACTTCAACTTGCTAATCCTCTGGGCTATGTCGGTCACCCTAGTTCTCCTACGGATATCATCGTTTCGGATTTTATCGCGTAGGGAGACACCTAACATAGCCCTCTCCATAGCACGCTGAGCAACCTTGAGTCTATTCAAGAGGCCCTTAGTGAGCGACCACGTTTCGCTTCCGTATGTCATAACTGGCAACACACACTGGTCAAAGACCTTCGTCTTGAGACACTGAGGTATTTTGGACGAAAAGATCTGCCTTAACTTCCCGAACGCTGCCCATCCTAATTGGATTCGACGAGAAACCTCCTTCTCGAAGTTGGACCTACCCATTTGGACTACCTGTCCCAGGTACACATATTCGTCAACAACTTCGAGGACAGAACTTCCAACTGATATCGGTATAGGTACGACATGGGCATTAGACATGACTTTCGTCTTGTCCATGTTCATTTTAAGACCCACCTGTTGAGAAGCTCCGTCTAGGGTTTCGAGCATAGTGCTTAAATCCTCCATGGATTCTGCCATGACTACTATATCATCGGCAAATCGAAGATGAGTGATGTACTCGCCATTCACGTTGATGCCAAGTCCTTTCCAATCGAGCAGCTTAAACATATCTTCCAACGCAACTGTGAACAGTTTCGGAGATATAACGTCTCCCTGTCTCACTCCTCGGTGCAATTGGATAGGTTGTGTAAGCTCTTCATGTACACGGACTGACATAGTAGCGCTCTCGTACAGACATCTCAATACTTCGATATAGCGAAAGTCAATATGGCACCGTTGGAGGGCCTGAAGCACAGCCCAAGTCTCGATCGAATCAAAGGCTTTCTCATAGTCCACAAACGCCAAGCATAATGGCCGGTTATACTCTCTAGTCTTCTGTATAACCTGCCGCAGCGTATGTATGTGGTCTATGGTGCTGAAGCCTTTGCGGAACCCGGCTTGTTCGGGGGCTGGAAATCATCAAACCTACGCGCGAGACGGTTCGTGATGACTCTGGAGAACAACTTGTAAATGTGGCTCAATAGCGTGATGGGTCTATAATTCTTCAGCAAGGTTTTGTCGCCTTTTTTGAAGAAAAGCACCACCACGCCATTGCTCCACGCCTCTGGCGTCGCACCCTCACGGATCACGGAATTAAAGAGCTTCTGAAGGGTCTTAAGCACTGGCGTGCCACCTGCTTTCAAAAGTTCTGCGGTAATTCCGTCTTCTCCGGGGCCTTATTTCGCTTAAGTTGTATTGACATAGACCTACCTATAAACTATCGTTCTACTACTTATTGAACAATTTTATTGTTTATAAGTATAACATACTCTATATTTTTTCTTTTAAAAAAACTCTTATCATAAAAACGTACATTTAAAAGATCCAAATACGCAAATGACAAAATGCATATGCGAAAACAAACTGAAAACTATCAATCAAAGTGCGCTATGTAGCAACGACGTTAAAAGAAATTTTTCAATAAAATACATTTTAAAATCGTACTAAGTATTAAAGTTACTGGTAACGTAATGAATGCAGTTTGAATATCTTTTTTTAAATTATATTTTCTTTCCTTGGCAAAATAACTAAATCGTGCCTATATTATTTTATGAACGAGAATTAAATATTTTGATCATTTCATTAAACTATAATTCAGAACGCTTTAAAATCAACGCTAGGTATCATTAGCCAACCTATCTCGTCCCTCTGTAGAGCAAAGCCTCCCCACAGAGCATGGCTAAAGGGAGACTTCTTGATAAAGAATATTATTTGAGTTAAAAATAGGCTTCTTCTAAAAATATTAATTGTGATGTGTGATCAAATAAATATTTTATTCCCGTCCTTTATTCGTACAGCCACAGTAAGTTTTGAAGGTTTAAAAATAATATTAAAACATTTTGGTGTATTTGAATAAATTTATGAACATATGTTACCCATTACAGTTTGGCAGAATCAGAATAAAATATTTATTAGTTGTTACGATATGTTGTTAAAGAAATAGTTTAAATAAAATTAATTGGAAAAATAAATAATATCAAATATATTGTATATTGTATTGATTGCAACGACGCATCGAAAATAATGTTATTTACGTAGCTTTAAATCAATGTAATTCTAAAATAGTTATATAAATGCATTGCATAATTGAAATAAAGTAAAGTCTGTTTATAATTTACCCATATAAATTATATTTATATATAAAAATCCTGAACATTAATAATTAAAGCTATATAGTTGTAGTTATATTTAAATGTACAATAAGGATTTTTAAAAAGTATCGTACTGTATGTTACGTCTTGATGAAGACTTAAACATCGCAATGACGAATTGCGTATTTAAAGTTTTATATAAGTATATATGACATGAAAAGCAAAATGATAATAGATTATGCTTTTGGGAGCGGCAATGCTTTTTTAAATTTATCATAGTATCTAGTTTTTGCTTCAACAATGTTTAAATGTAATCAATATTATATCCTGAGACAAAAGTACTAGTCACATAAATATAAGTATATTCAAATAAGCAATGTCAACATATCTATAGATATAGTACGTTTATACGTACAAAACATTAATATCATACACGTTCCCAAAAGCATAATTTATAATCACCTTCATGAGATTCGAAGAACCAAAAAAACGATCTTATATTCAAATGTTATTAAATTAGTTAAAAATATTTAAGTAAATTTATAAAATGACATTTAAAAATTAATGTAGATTAAAAGAATAAACCGAAAGAATATTCCTATAATGTTATTTAGAAAATCATATGTACTCTTCGCACTCTTAGTATAAAAGTGCCTAAGCTCATTACTAAAACCTATACAACATAGTTTTTAAATTTAAATTAAATATCATTGCCATTGGATATTAACTGCTGAATATAGGCCCAGTGCTCTCCATCTGTGTAGAATTAACAGTACCCTGTAATTCTTAGTGGCTTTAATTATATCACAATCCCATCTCAAGTTCCCTCTCTCTCTCTTCGACCTATCGCAGTCCACTGTTAGACATCCTCCAGCCATTTTGAGCCAGATATCCCGGTCCTCCGCTTTCCACTTCCAGCCTCCACCAGCGACCTTTAAGTCGTCGGTCCATCGGGCTGGAGGGCGTCCTACGACCTTAAGCGGTCATCCATTGCTAAATTATCCTCCTTCGTATTTCCCTCAAGGAACTTTCTGCTCCATCGGCCACCGGTGCTTCGGGCTGTGTGGCCTACCTATTATTGCTTAAGCAGTGACCATGAATTGTATTTTTAAGTATATCCTCGTTGCTTAATTAATTATGTACAGAAACATCGTACGTTATCCATTGCATCGCCAATAAAAACCATGTAAGAGTCTTTACTGCTCGTATATACATATAAATGAAAAAAAAAGAATCTTTAGAAATGCCCTTAGAGTGCAATTTCTAATTCAATCAGAATTACAAATATTTTGAGTTAGGTCACTTTTAATCTGAGCGTGCGTTGTCAAACTAGGTGACATGTAGTAGTATGAGAATTATGAATAGTTATCTATAAAGTAATTTATATTGATGTGCCAATACCTGAAAATTAGGTTTAGGAAATTGTAGTTAGCGATTTTTGACTTTGGAAAAGCACAATTTGTTGTATAATATACTATATGTATATTAGGTAATTTTGATCGTTTTTCTGTAACCTCTTATACATTTCAATATTAAATTTGTAAGCCAGTATTTGTCAGTGTTGTGAATTTTTGAGATAATCATTTGTATATCGCGCTAAGTGTCCCATTTTAGTCATATAAGCATTTGTTTTTCGTAATTTTGTAAATATTTTTAAGGGGGTTACAGTACTTAATTAAAATTTAATTATGACAATCGATGTGTAATTTATATTTGCGAAATATGCATTAATTATTTCCCCTTAGAATGTGGTCCATACTAGGTGACTTAAAATTGTGCATTAAAAGTATTATTAACTGTGGAATTAAATCCATGTTGACGATATGTATATAAATAATCATGTAAAAGCTCAAAATATATTTAAATAATAAATAAAAAGACTTGAAGTTAATACAGAATCGGTTAAAAGCTTATAGAGTAGCCTTGTATAATAGTGAGTGTTAAATATAGGCTATTTGAATTAAATATCACTTTGGTTATTCGTATCAAAATATTTTATTTATAATATAGTTTGTTTTATGAACTGGAATATTTATCAAATATAATATAATAATAGTTATAATGTGTTCAGTAAATAAGTCAGTTATGGAATCTGATTTTGTTACAATAAGAAACAAATTTGTTGAAATAAAACAGTTTAAGAAATGCCAAATGTTTGTGTCAAATTTACGAAATAAATATTGTTACGCACGCCAAATATTTAAACTATGTTTGTTCAATGATGTAGTTACATTTAAAGTAAATGAATTATTTATTATTAAAATAATAAATTGTAAACTAACGTCAGATAATGACGATTTTTTAAATATATATGTGACCGTATGATAGATTTCGTTGTAATAAAGTATTGAAAACATAATATATGAAGTTTTATTTATAAGCAAACACATTTCATAATCAAATACTTACTAAAACAGGTAGGTACCTAATTTAAGCTCTACCAAATCAATCATTGAGAGCACCGACCAATTATTATAAAAACACTTGACTGTAATGTGAATTCAAAAGTTTAGTTTATTCAATCAATGAAAATTAAAAACACCATCAATTAGCATCCCCAGTCGAAATCCACGATCGAATCCATCCAGAGACGTTAATTTACATGACTTATAAGCTACTAACACGAAAAATAAACAATACAGCGATATCCATCCCTTTTTTATCGCGGTTAAAGTAAAAACAGTGAAGCGGGAGGCTTCGGTTTGCGGGGTGAGGGGCACTACGGGAGCGCTACTGCCTCGGCAGCGGCGCGGGCGCAGTAGTACGCGCCGTATACTCTCACCAAACGCGCGCAGACCGCGCACGCGCAGCCTTATACTACCAGTGATACCACAAAAATACCAGTGAAACTTGACTCTGATCAAAAGGATTACAGTGAAAAAAACATTCAGTGAATTCCGTGTGTCACAAGTGAGGCGAGTGATAACATATCTTTATGTTACGGCAATAACTTTACGTACCACGATACCTATTAACTGTTTTACGGGTTGTACAGTACGCCTATTGTTGTGTGCGCTGCCACTAATCTATTCACCTGTTTCGTCGCCACCTACTGCGGTTGGACTGTGAAATGTGACAAAAAATTGCAATGAGCATCCATTGTTGCGAGGACCCCCCGTTTGTAAACTTTGCGGGATAACTACCTGACTACTGGAGGGTTGGTGGACTCGTCCCTCGACCAATCGGGCAACTAGTCGCCTTGTAAGTTACAAACAGTTTTTTTTGTTATGATTTAGGTAATTTAATACAGCGGATGTGGAATAAATTGGGTACGCAGGGTGCGCTTCGGCGTTGCTACCTGTTTTGGATGGTCATGTGCATGATGCGTTAAGTTTATTGTTTTCAACGCAGATGTTACTAAAACAATTCTGAGAACATTGCAGGGGCTTGCGGTTTACGGCATTGTTCTAACGCTTTACACCATTTACTGAACATTTCCTGCCACCGTGTTTCGCAGTAATTAACGCTTAACTTTGTTTCCTTTTCTATTTAAATTGGTTTCTTTAATCTTTTGTAGATTCATTGTTCATTAACATTAAGAGCCTTAACTAATTAATCTGTTTTAATTGTTAGTTCTCTTTTTAAAATAATAGACATTCTTGTTGTTTCCTTAGTGTGAAGATTGGCCATAAAACACATAGGTAAATGTTTAATGCTTCGGTAAAATGTGGCTTCAAAGAGTCAAGACAAAATATGGAATATATTTTTAATTGATTCTCACAGCTATCCTATTCTATGCTATCCAAAACTGTCACAGTCATTAAATAATATGCTAATCGAAGCAATAGCACTCAATCATTTATGGAAATCACGACTACTAATTACATATGTACAACCAAAATGATTCTAAGCTCCTAACACTTCCAACTTGAATATTTTATATGGACATAATGGGTTTTATTACAAAGAAATCATTGAATCGATTTAAAATTACGCATATGAATAGCTCTAATCGATTGGCGATGGATAATGAAATGCTTTTAGCGTATTACTAATGCAACTACCAGAATAACATCAGGAGCAGTTTATTGCGTGGTTATTGAGCAAATAGTAGATAATCTTTACCATCATGTGATAACAATAATCTTATCTATACAACTGATAACTATCAGAAAGCAGCCTTGCGGCACAAAAAAGGTGAACAGCGTGATATTCCGCTAATAAACTTAGTTGATTCTATTAGGCTTATGTGACAAGCATACTTACTTGAAGCAGACGATAACATACCAATTAAAAAGGAAACAACACCAGTATACAAAATACAATGATTTGCTTGAATGATTACCCCTTTGTGAAGGCTATCCACTTGGACACGAAGTGGAATACTACTAACAAAATGCGAATCTAGCAAACGAAATATGAAGCTGTTCCTTTATAAGTACCTACTTTAATACTACTAATACTGTATGTTGTCTGTTAGAGAGACAATTTATTAATAAAATTGATACAGTTACAAATTATATAGTTTGTATTCGCTAAAAAAATAAGTTATCAATAGTCATTGTAACTCTTAAAGCAGGGTTTGTAAAATTGTAAATCAATTCGACGATACTCAAAACGAAATATAAAACTTCATAATAAAGGATTCGTGTAAAAAAAAACTTCAATATAACATAAAATTTCTTCACTGGCATAAAAATCGAAAATGTACATGAAATATTTTGGCGGTCTTATCGATTAGAACAACCTCCACCAGACGAAAACAGCAAGACTGTGCAAAGTGACTCTACAAATTAAAGCTTTTTTTTTACTACAATTACGATGGCGTGGTTGAAGTGACAACATCGCTGTTAGGCAGCAGGTTTTAAATGTGAAGAAAGTAGAGAAGACTAATAATTTATGAGAATAATGTATGTTAAGGTAGCCAAAAATACGTTCAAAAAGTTTAATACAATGAATACTGCAAAAACAATTTAACTGAAATTTTGTACCTCCCGTAATGAAACAATTTTTTGGTCTTCTAGAAGGATCTCTTTTAAATCATAAAAGGATCTCATTTGGTATCAAATACTACAAGTTCTGTAAGCTCAACCATAACAAAAACTTGATTATTGTCTAAATTGATCCAACCGGAAATTAAACTTGAGACTGTTTGTGTTCCCAGTGAATTGCCTCCGTAGGTACTATAATAACACCTAACATCTCTCTATCCTGATTTTCAAAGTCATCGTTTTATTCTGGTTGACTGGTTATTTTATGTTCTCACATATATAGTTGCAAAACAAAATGTTGCATGTAATGTACCTAAGCTGACTCCTCGTTAGCCGTTCACGTAAATTACGTGACTTGGATAACGAAATTATCTGGTTTCTTTCTAAAAGCTCTTAACATTCCTACGCAGGTACTGGCAATAAACTTACTGTTTTAAGTTAAAAGTTAAATTTGAAAATTTGTTCATTTAGATTTTGACGGAGTTTTGTAGCAAAACGGAGAAGTTTAAAGAGTATTGGTTAGATACGATAAACAATAAAAAAAAGGTTAGTCATTGAACACCTAAAACACGGATTTCTGTTTCTTTACATGTTTACTGCAGCCTTTACTTAATGAGATAATTAAGAACAATAATTAGTTTAAAATTCAGATTAATTCATTATTTCAAAATTAGAAGGCTATAAAATAATATACTTTACTAAAACTTTGTGCAGGTTTTAAATTACTTACTTGAAATCTTTTTAGTAATAAAAATACTTACAACTATAATTGTACTCAGAAAAAATATAAAGATCTATAAACAGAAAACGTTCGTATTTACTTATACAATGTCCCACGTACAAGTTTATCTTACGGTCTATGTAAACAGTACTTTGCCTTAACGATGTGGTAATTGGGAGTGAACTGCTTGAATAATATCAAGATCACAATGTAATATTCAGTGCGAAGTAGCGGGGCCGTAAAAGAGACCTAGTGTTAGCTTAACGAAAATGTCGTTCCATAAATTTTAATATATTTTAAAGCATGTGCTATAATTGATATCGTACTGTTGTATGAAGAGCTCAGTAATCAGAACCTCTTACTGAATTATAATGAGTAATATATACTTATATTGTAAACAAGTTGAAATATTCCAAAACTGTAATATACACTACTATTGTGATTTAGCAATCTAATCTCTTTATCTAAGAAATTTCTACTGTCTTACCATGTAAGTATGTACATACCTATATGAAAATGTTTCAACGACAAAATATACCCGTCCACGTTTTATAGTATTAAAATGACCAATATTACATCTCGGATACCATTGCTTACTGCAACGTCTGCATACATATTCATATGTCTAACTTCTCGAAATAAAACAGAGATAAAAGTAGTTTTACTGCTTCAGAGCAAGTAAGATGGTAGAAACTCGATCAGGCATTACCTTAGCGGGAACGGGACGGGGCATGTAAACCACAGGTGCGAGAGAGACGACTTATCAGAAGGCTTTTACGGTAGAGCGGGCTCCGTTCAGTGAAATGTGGGTCCGCTCGCCTTCTTTTTCGATCTCGCTTGAGTAAATTGATTCTAAGATTAATCTTTTGTAGTTGCTACAACTGACGTCTGAGGTTTTTAGACGGCATCGTAGGAGCACTGATGGATTTCGTGTTGATATTTGTAATTTATTTGGACTTGTCATGATTTATTGCGATCGCTATGAGTTATATACGAAACTAATTCAAGCACGGTACTTACAAGTAACTTGGATTTAGGTCGTGTTAGTTATCAATTAGCTGCTGAGCAAATATTTTTATCAATACCATTTTCGCGTCTTTTGCGTCAGCGCGTTAAATATGGATTACTGTATTACTCGTATCTACAATAACGATCTTACAAATCACATCGCATAATCATTTATTAAGTTTTAGTTTGAGAGCTTTTGAAAAAAAACAACTCTTCTTTTAATGTTTATTTATAATGAAAATGAAAAAATGAAAATGAAAAGTGTTTATTCAGTTTAGGTCCTTATAGAACACTTATGAATGTCAAATGAAGCTACCACTGGTTCGGGAGGTAGTTTTCCACTGAGAAGAAACCAGCAAGAAACTCAGTAGTTACTCTTTTAAAAAAAATGTGTTGAATACAGATTCATTTGTAATCAAAATAATTATATAAAGCAAATTATATTATCAATTTTTATCGTATTATGTATTGGTAAAAATATAATAATCTACAAAAGTACTATTAAGCAGTCAAGTAATATATAAATTTAAATAGATGATAACAAAAACAAACAGAAGTAGTGCAGGCGTGGAAATCAACATGTCCATGAGTTTTTATCATTTATATAATCTTCAATACTATAGTAACCTTTTTTTATTAAAATAGACTTTACATGAGACTTAAACTTATGCAGGGGTACATCAATTACATATTGTGGTAGCTTATTAAATATTTTAATGCTTAATCCCACAAATGAGTTCCCAACCTTATGCAATCTAAGATTTGGAACGGCAAGTTTGTGTTTGTTCCTAGTGTTCAAACTATGATTATCTGACTTTTTTGAAAATACATGTAAATTTTTGTGTACATAGATGACGCAGTCTAGAATGTACTGAGACGGTAATGTTAAAATATTTATTTTGTTTAAATAATTCCCTTAGTGAGTCACGTGATTTAAGGCCGTATATGGTACGGATGGATCTTTTCTGCCTAAATATGGATCTTATATGCCTAAATATCTAAGTATATAGGTCATACAATTACAAACAATGATTTTATATATATGTACTCTAAAAAAATTTACGAAATTTTATTAATTCCAACTTTTGGAACATCCACCATTTTAGCCATAGATTCATAGATAGAGTTAAAATAAATAAATAATCAAATGCATGAACATGTAACAGCTTGTGAATGAATTCCCAAAAAAGTCACCACGCCGGAAACTTCGTGAAAACACGCATCACACGAGCAAGGCAGTAAACTGAGTCGGGTGTTTTATTAGCTATAGACTAGGGATGCGCTTAGGTACAAGAATCTGATATTACAATAGCTACGATAAACTACTTAAATTATACTTTTGCAAGTATACCATAAAAGGCCCCGAACATGGTTTCTCTCTATGCACATTATCGCACTGTCTACTGCTGGACATATATATTCTCTATTTTCCACCGGATTTCTTTCTTCGGTTTTCTTATCCAGCCTCTGCCATTATTTATGGTTGAATGTGCGTGCACAAGCATGCTTTATTAAATATATAACGGATAATGCTTGATTGTAATACGAACACTTATTGTGTGTAACAAGAGTTTTCATGCTTTCTTAATATATAAAAGCTACTTAACATCAAACAAATTTATATATGAAAAACTCAGTAACGTGTATAAATATATATTTTTAACTTACAATATTCCGGTGCTTATGGGCATAATCGTCCTCATTACAAAAGTGATATAATGTTAATAACAACAGTATCAGATGCTGTTTCTATTTTACTCATAGCACAACACTAAATTTCATGATACTGGTTTGAGATGAAAATAGTGAGCTCTGTCGTAAATCTTGGAATAGCAATCTTTTCAGAGACGTTATTAGTGTTGTACAAATGCTACACGGTTAACAATACGACATTACGACATATGTTTACTTCACCATCTTCTTGTATAATGTTGATAGGTACTGAAGCAGTATGTCAAAGTCAGTCAAGTTCAGACATTACGTTTAGGTATTAATACATCTCTTGAAATTATAATAAGATGTAGAAATTATCACTGTAATAAAATATGTCTGAAGTCGCACCAAAGAATGACGTACTCGTATTATAAAAGGTAAAATGCATTCTTTATGCTCGTTGAATAATTTTTATAAATACTTTTACTATCCATTTTTTTATAAAAGTTATAAAACAACAGATAAACCTTGATATGGGCCTACATTACAGTTTCTAACTTGCAACAGATATGTTAGGTCACAGTGTTATAGCCGAGAGATATTAAAAGCGAGTGTTATACTCTTAGGTGCAATTAAGGTACCCTTGCAGACACTGTTATACACGGTCTCCCTTAGATAATGCTTTAGAAAATAATCTATGGATTGTATGAAAAATTTCATAGTTAATAAGATTTGGTATTTTACAGAATAAATATTTTTTTATAGTCTGCATCGTCTCATGTGCAATTGTAATAATAAATTTTAATTAACCAATATTAAACGTTACTAAAGCAAACCAATCTTGATACCATTGAGGCTATATTTTAAAATCAATGCAATATATCAAGTATCGACCACTTATATCGAGGCTGAATCCGGTCGCCATTAACATTTTCTGATACCGCAGAAGCTAAGGACTGATAAAAAAAACTGTTGAAAGATGCATGAGGATTGAGTTTTAATCACTAAGTATGATGGGTGGATCGTTCTTAATCGCTGAAATGGTATTCTGGATTAGAATAATCTATCCATATAAATAAAATTATAGTATCTTTATTTTATTTAGTCATTCAAATTACATATACAATTACAATAAATACACAGTTAGGTGCAAACATAAACTCATTCGAGTTTTCATTCTGTTTATATATATTTACGGACGAATCGAATTAAAATCTTGGGTCACCCAAACCTATCCGATGACAGACTGCGATTGTTGCTTGACTTGCATGTGCGTCTACTTGTGTGCATTATGAATATTATGATGCAAGAACAAATGGTTGATGTGATCTTATGTTAATTCATCAAATAACAATATGTAGAACTGTACTTAATTAGGTATGTTTCTCGATCCATGAATCTTAATAAATTAACACCTGCACTTAACCGATCTGCTTTTATTCTCATTAAAGAGTATAAATATTTAATAGTATAATTAACATAAATTGGTCACAGTAGAATGTACTTTCAATATTTTGGATTAGTTCTTGGATGAGCTTGCCTTTTGATTGGCTTATGTTAATTTAGGATTTTTAGTTCCTTGGACCTTAAAATTTGATTATGATGACACCTAACCTTAACTAATTTGTTTTCAGATGAATTTACAAGCGTGATGTCGGACTCAGGTGGTGCTGTTGTTTCAAGGGCGTCAACACCTCGCCCTGCAACCGAAACCCCAATTAATGCTCCACTAAGATCACGACATGACCAATTCCTCGCAAACTCAGCTGAAAGAGCACAACAACGACCATCTTCTAGTGGAAGAAATCCAAACGGAAATTTCGACTCCCCGCCTTTACCTTACCATCGCCAAATCCCCGCTGGTACCTTGCTACCATCCCATCGTGAAACTTCTGCATTTGTACCTGTAGTACCTACACGGTCCATGCATCCCGTGATATATCCTAACGAAATGCACCCAGCTCTCATTCCTTCAGAAATAATGGAACGAGAACGTTTAATGGACCGAGAAAGAGCTGAACCGGCGAAAGGGTCTCCGGACAGATCATCCGGTAATTTCCCGAAGAGAAACTCTTTTGACCTTATGGCAATGATGGTGGAAAAAAGAAAAGAAGTCGCTTTACGTGAAGCAGCAGCAGCAATGCTGATGCCACATCACAGAACGCCATCGATAGAGGGAATGATGTCAGATGGATCTTCACAACCTCCAATTTATGGTCCCACCGGGAACATTTCTTGGTGCGCCAGGCCCTTCTCCAACAACTGCCGGTAGTTTCACATTTCCTGGGGCCGGTTTGTTCCCACCTGGGGCTGGTCCCCATCAAATGCATCCACATTTGGATAGACGATTGCTTCGAGCGCCCGGAAGAGCTTCAAGGCCCAAGAAACAATTTATCTGCAAGTTCTGTAACCGTCAGTTCACGAAATCTTATAATCTACTGATACACGAGAGAACCCATACTGATGAACGCCCGTACTCTTGTGATATTTGTGGGAAGGCTTTCCGGAGACAAGATCACTTACGAGACCATAGGTAAGCATTTTATTTATCTAAATTGGATGTCTTTATTATTCAATAACGTATTTTTTCCGATTTAATAAACATTAACCAGTCAAAACGTACCAAATCCATTGAACATGATAATTAAAACTTTTGGTCGTAATATATGCTTATAGTTTTAAAAAGAAAAATAAACTCAATTTTAAGTTAGCAACAAATATAGGATTATTCCTATTTTGTGTATTTTTCCATTGGATATATAATGTTAAATAAAGTAATAATTTATTAATCTCTAAGATTAATTACAATGTAAACTTCAAATTTAAATGCTATGCGGCATATAAGAAGTTGATTGGTTATATTCTTTATCACAGTGGAGCATTACATACATGCGTAATTTATTCACCACAAACAGTTATTACGGAATAAATTGTGCCTGTTGAAAGGTCGGTTCCTTGCACATTTTAATTTTCTACAACGCCGATCAAAGTGTAAATAGCTAATTTATATGCACGTAACCAGCAGCCGGTGTAACTCTAGTTGCACGTGTTAAGCGGACTGTGGCCGCATCCGCCCGGCTACCTAGAATCGGAATATTTATAATTCTATCGCACTTCTCGGAAATCTTTCTATCTTGATTAATAGTAAAAGGTGCTTGTACTTTCAAGCCGGTTCTATAGTACTTTGTAGACTCACGAGTCTCAATACGCATACCATTTGCTGAGCAACAGCCAACTGCTGGTCAGTCATTTTGATTGTAGATAACACGTGAATGATATACGTCTCGGCTCGCTTGTGACAGATAAAAATAGGATGACGGAGTCGGACTTATATAAGAGAAGTAAAATTAGTTCAAAGATAGTATGTAAGAGGTTCATTTGGTTAGTTAACTAAAACTTTTGGTAAAACAAATATGTTTCAAGAAATATATACTTAAATCCATTTCATCTGAGGGAGATGATCTATATTATTGCCTGCGTGGTTGTATCATCTCTTATCTCACCTTTTTCTCTCGCTAAATAAGTTATGCTATGGATGTGTTCTAGATTGAAGGGAGACAGGTACTGAAACAATTGATCACTAGTTCGTAATGTGAACTCTTTTTTGGTATTACGGATGTATTATATTATAAGCGACAGTTGCCTCTTACCATTATGAGGATTCCATGCTTTATTGTTATTCATATAAAGGCTGAATGTAAGCTTTTCTTCTCTTCATAAACATACTTCCATTTCTTATTTCAAAAATGAAAAAAAAATTCTCGTATAAATTACAAAATTTGATACAGCTTTTGCTGCCTATATAATTTAGTCATATTTCGATGACAATACGAAAGCTTATATTTACGATAAAATAGTCAAATGGAATACAATAAAATAACTTTTAAAATATTCATAATGACTGACTATCAAAGAAGACGCGATCCGATAGATAGGTTTCGATGCAACCATAAATATCAATTTATGTAAGCCGAAGCGCTCCGTTGGATCCGATATATATAATAGTTTTAATTTGAAATAAATTAACGTTTGGCTTTCTGAGAACTTGTTTCGGGATTACAGCCTTCGAATAATGAACTTAAGGCTGTAGTGGGACTTATAAACACGTTTATCCTCTTATTTTAAAATTTCTGTAAGCAATATTTGTATGGATATTATGTTAATCACGAAATTCCCTGTACAGAAGTATATCAAAACAGAAAAATGTCAATAGATACCTATTTCTTTTTATTAGTTTATTTTGTCTCAAATAGTAATATAAATACGTAGTATTAGTAGTAATTATTATCTGAATTGGGTTATTCAAATAAAACCAAGAATCCAAGTGAAGTATTTAAAAGCTCTATAATACGCTGCAACCTTTGAGCTTTAAGTACATATAAAATACGTACCTTAAGGGTTTTATTCAAAATGCGCCAAAAAATTCAGTAGTCTGGCCAAAATATCGTGATTCACGCTCGAAACATCGAAACCAAATTCATTTTATTGGTTACTACCCGGCAACCAACTTTATAACAATCCATAAAAACTATTACGGACTTTGTGATTTTTGATGGACCCCACTGAGGATATTCGTCTCACATTAAGTTACCTACGATGTTTTTTTATGTTGGACTGTAATTAGTTTAAATTCTGATGACTCACCCGTTTCTATTGGAGCTGGTTCGGTAATGGAAGACGGGGATTGGTTAGTACGGTCGGCAAATAAAATCGACTATGATGTAAATTAATGTGCTTATGTAATACTCTTGACCATATTGAAGTTGTAATGACGATGTTTAACACACCTGTAGATTAAATTTTAATGGAGTGATCAAAGATTTTTCTTTGGTTGTAATAATGTATGATTAAGTTTAAAGGAATCTTATATATAAAACATACACATTTGTCAATGAATCAATTTTAAAAGAATAAACCAACAGCATTAAAATATACTTAGTATAAAGCTAGTTATTATGCAAACAGATACGCAATAGCATATTATGCAAAAATCGATTGACTGCGAGAACTACCTATACAAGAAATTAATAAAACCAAAGCAATGTATGTAGGTACTATGTATTTATAATTCTGAAATTTATTATTGTCATTATTCACCAAAGTACAGCTGGCTGGTTGAATTTATCTCCAACACAAAAAATCATTGTTGTTTTTTATGTGCTGACCATACAAAACCAAACCAGTGCCTTCAACTTCTGAGGCAATTTAATACTTCTCGGTCAGATTGTTTCGCGTTATCATTCTCAAATTGTCGATAAAGGCATTGAATGGAGTCGTGACAAAAAGTTTCGGCTTTTTGTTCGCGCCTTATCTAGTAACTGAAGTAAATATATGCGTAGTGCTAGACTGTAAAACTTGCTGAGATGCTTTAAAAACAAAATTAACAAAAGTAATGGCAGTAAAATTGGTATCGATTAATTATGTCAATTCGAAAAAGACGCAGAAAATTAAGATATGAAAAATCTTAATTTTCTGCGTTATGCTTGTAATGAAAGATGACATCATGTTACAATCAACAAATAAAACTCAAGTTCGTAACTTTAACTAACAGTACAAGGATAAAATTCCTGTAAATTCACCACAAAATGATTCACAATTAATAACTAATTGTGAATAAGTGGTGGCCAAACAATAACTTCATACATAATCACAATAATTAAATTTTAGCTAAGGTTATACCAATACGCATGGTTAAAACTCAATCTTTACATTACGAGTAGGCAAATCTTATGTGCCGTTAGGATAGATCAGAAAGTGTAATGACTAGATACCTGGAATTAACAACTCCATGTCACAAATTGCTAGAATCTTGATTTGGGATTTCGTATATCAGATGTACTGCCTACTTAGTTGCTAGCTTATTACATATAAATCTATACTAATATATAAAGCTGAAGAGTTTGTTTGTTTGAACGCGCTAATCTCAGGAACTACTGGTTCGATTTGAAAAATTCTTTCAGTGTTAGATAGCTTATTTATCGAGGAAGGCTATAGGCTATATATCACGCTACGAGTAATAGAAGCAGAGCAGCAATGAAGAATGTTTCAAAGTCGGGGGTATTTTTTCATACTTGGAGTTTCCGCTGCGTACGCTGCGTAAACGGTTAAAGTTACACAAAAGTCATGTATGAGAGTATTGTTCTCCTTTTAAAGGTCTACAAAAAAGTTCGCGACAGCATATGTCTATCTTTTAAGGTTAGCTCATAATAACATATTTTTTGCTAAAAAAAATCTGTTATTGACCCCGAAACCTTTAAAGTTGGAGGGAGGGGAAATCCTATGTATAGTGATAAATGAAAGTACCGTGTTAACCCGAATTTAATGCGAGCGAAGCCGCGGGCAAAAGCTAGTAGTCTATATATTCGTTAAGTATTTGAGTTTGCTAATCCAACCTTGTTACTGCAATTCGTTCTGATGTATCTATTCTAATAGGTGTATGTTTCAAACATGTTTCCTAAAAATCACTGTTTTTTATTATTACTATTATCAGTTTTTGAATGCTCTGATCTTATGTAAGATGATAGTAGAAGAAGCTTAGAAGATATCAACTAACGTTATTAAACATGAAATAGCTCCTAATGGGAGGTAAACGACATGTAACTCGTAGTTACGTCATATCAATACTCGAATAATCGCTGAGTACCTACATGACTCATTTATTTGTCAAAATGCAGTTTCAGTCATGTTCTTTAGATATTGCAATTGACCATAATGGAGGTGCACCTCGATGCCTGCATAATGCGTGCTTATTATACACGGAGCCATAATTAATAACCCAAAATAAAAATAAACGTCCGGTCGAGGCGAGGACTTGCAGTGTTATTACAAGTTTCTCCGAAGCCTTAGCAAAAACTGTACACACTAAATTTGATACTGAAATTAATATTTTTATTTCAGAAAAAAATTTTTTTGAACATTTACAAAAGCAAATTTCAGTAGAGTTACTATAAAAGAATAAGCTATTGTCAAACATTTAAATAATTACCTTTCTATGAGTATGTAGTAAATGCTGTAAGTAGAGATTCATTACAAGTTACTTCTTTTTTTAGACTTTTTTAGATTCAAAAGTATTAAAAGGTACTTTGAAGATTGATTTGAATAAAGCACTTTTGAGTTTGAGAGATTGATAGGTAATTTGTACTACCTAGGTACTGAAATTTTAAAGGAAACTTTTAGATTGGTTGAATTTGCTGCATTAATGATGAAAACATGTGCAACTCATGACCGTAACGTTGCTATAAGTGTGTTGCTAAATAACATTTAAAATATGTGTTTTCATGAGATTTTGCGTACATATTTTTATTTATTTGGTTAGAATGTTTAAGTAATATAGGTAGTAAAATTAATTATTCGAGAACCTGAACACATATTTTTATATTCTCTGTACGAGATCAGAGCGTGTTATTAATACAGCTGTTATTATAACATCGTATTAAGTCAAAAAGCAACTTACCAAAAATTTCATGAATATTTAAAGCAACCACCTTACGTAAACATAAAAACTTTTAATGACTGCGCCTTATCGTGACCGATCGAAGAAATCGATGCATGATCAGAATTTTTTGACGTTTAAAATTGGAGGAGAGAACATGCCAATATAATGAAGCGATCGAGAGATTCCAAGATATTTGGTGAATGTTAGTTTATGAAATTATCTTAAAAACAAGCGAAATATATCCACGATACTTATTGTTTTATGAACTTATAACAAAACTATTTACCATTTTTACAATTACATATTATAATTACGGTGAAAAAAATGTGCAATTTAATATGAGTTAATTTACGTCAAAACAACTTTAATCAACGCCGGCAAATTTAAGTCGTTAAAAAAACATCGTCGACAGTTGTTTCTCATCAGAAATACGATGTGGAACAGACAAGTTAAGAAATATAGCCTACTACCTTCACACTATATAAACCTGTAGTACCGGATACATGACATGATATTTAAATGGGTATAAACTCAAGTATTTCTATCGATAATATTGTACGCCACTAGTGAGCTATTCCAAATTATGAAAATCTTTTTCACTTTACTAAAAATACGTGCAAATGATGCTTTTATGTCTAGTTTATGACGATCATTATATGTAAGAATTTTAAATGGATAATCTAGTGTTGATGAATATTATATAAAACAATAACCTACTTACAGGAAATTAATAACATAAAATATGTGTTACTCACAAGAAAATTAAAGTAAGAATAAAGTTATTAACTCATCGAGAAACCTCGGTTTAAAAGTGTAATCAAACGAATGTTGAATATGAATTATTTTTGCATTGAATGTTTTATCTTGAGGCTCATATGCAATTATGATTGCTCCGAGACTACATATAATGGGGACTGGGCGACCCGCTCGTTTCGATCGCTCAAGGGGCTACAGCAAAAAGGGATATCAAATTAATACTGAATCCATAATAAATCAATGTGGGCAGGTGCACTTGGAAGAATTTTGCCTTCGGACAACTTTTGAAATTATCATCTTCCAGCCAATTGGACCAGGCTCCGGAGTGTTTCCGATATTTTTAAATTATTAGGAATCTGTAAAATTCGGATCAGACTCCTAATTATTTATAAGTTGCGGGCGTAAATGATACTGTCACGTTCTCTGCACGCAATGTTTGGGAGTTCGAATGATTTGATGGTTTTATTTTTGTTTATTTTATGAGATTGGGCAAAGTCTTATCATAAAACAATTTACGATATAAATACTAAATAAAAATAACTTAAACATTGCAATTTTAAGACACAAGAAAGAAAGAAAGAAAAATCATTTATTGACCGTACATCAAACAAACTACACACAAAAAAGTAGTACGTAACAGAGAACAAATAAAAGTGCAACAATTTTAAACTATACAAACACAGAACGATAGGAAAAAGACAAAATTATACGGTCAAAAGGTCCCGCCTCAGCATAAGCTGCTGCACCGCCAAGCGCTGCAGCAACACTGTTATTCTGACGAGACCTCCCGAGATGACGTCACAAGTATATTTACATAGAGTAAGGTAACATTAATAACACGAATATATATAAATATATTAATAAATATACTTATTAAAAAATACGAATAATGAAATATAAAAAGAAAAATAAAACAGACTAAAGCGGTGTAGCCGAACGCTTTAAACAGTTCAAACTGTAAAAAAAATATTCGCATTTATAAATAGCGCTTTTAAAATGCTAACTTGAAATCATTTATTAAAGCTTCGTCCATTTGATTAGAGTAATCGTTGTGTTGGTTTCCTCCACATATGAACGTCCGTTTGAAATAATCGTGACCGAGGCTGTAGAATAATTAGCCACAAGCGCCGTACCCAAGTCCGTTCGTCAATTTCACAGTTTCTTATTGGCTTTTGAAAGTTATCTTTGGCCGCACTGAGAAACTGTTGCGTAATTTTTTCGTGCGCCCGCTCGTTTAGATATTTAGGATCGATATTATTATGTTTATTGACACCTGTTCAGTTCTATTCTAACAAATAGGTTAAATACCAGTTTTACAAGAAATATGAAAGGTTATTAAAACGTAGATGATACAAAACATCTTTTGACAATGGCATATAAAAAGTATCTTAGATTATATAAATACCATTATTATTGAGTCGATACGGTCAGGTAAACGTATTATTCAAATTATACCCGATTCGTTTGCGTGTTTGCTTGCAAAACACTTTTTTGTCGCTGTATCAAACCAATTTAGTTAAGTATTCGCGTGATTCAGGTTCCCAGATACAGATACCGATCAAGGATTTGTTTCGATAAAGATCTAAGTCTGATTATTATATTTGTTTCTTATATAAAGTACAATGTGAAGTTTTATCAATAGTATTATATATAACTTACATACCTTAATTGATTTTATCACAAATTAACTTTGCCACTATTTTACGCAAAACGTTAACGGGAGGTAAGTTTTTATAACAAAGAAAAAACGATGTACCTATGTAATTAAAGATTAAGTAAGGCAAGTCAAGACGGTGAAGTTTAAGTTATCTATATAAGGGCACCTTAATCCCTCGATATATTACCCCGCATAACGACGGCTTTGGGTGCGGATCATAAGTTGCGTTTAAATTTAAATATCCACAGAGTTTAAAAAGATTTTCAAATAAGTAGGTAACATTGAACATCGTATAACTTACATACACCGAACAATAAGAAACAAACTTACCGTTGAAAACAGAACCGAATCCAAGTCACCATTTAGAATTAAAGATTTTATTTCTCAATTGTTAAGGTTTATATTGCTATATCCTTCAATACGTATTTAAAGCGTGGGCTGACAAACGTAAGCTTATCATCGATTTAGCATTTCTTCGCTACCTAATCCAGTTTTTAAAAGCCATTATGCTTGTAGTAGCTAAATGTAAGATTTTAAAGTACTGCCATTACGTTAGCTAGGACGTTGATTTATCTAATACATTTAAGTTTAAAAGTAACAAATATACTATGTTATTTTTAATGAGGTGTATCGATTTCTAGTAACTGGTTTTGATGCATTGATTTTAATAATTAAGTATATATTAAGTACTGTTTTTTATCAATAGAAACACGTGAAAATTCTTATTCCTTAGTTCAACCCATAATTTGTATATGTTTTACCCTGTACTTTCAATTGAAAATGCTTCAACTAATTGTTGACCATTCAATGTGGTTCTCAAAATCTCTTGCTCAATAAAACTTGAAAATATTTCCAAGAGACAACACGTCGAGAGAGGAGCCCAGCGCAAACAGTGACCGGTTGGTTGTTCAAATACACGCAATGGTCTTCTTTGGTACCTCCGTGGCCTCTAAAATCCGAGCCCACACCGCTCGACCACTCAGTTTGTATTTACTTGACATCCTCTTGTGTTTGCCTGTGAATATTTTCATCAATACGCGTTACTTCAGAATTACATTATGTGTAGGTTACTAGGAATATTATATAGAAAAGAAGTAAAAATATATACATATATAATGTCTTTATGTAAAGCGTTTCAAACACTGTATTGTTTGATTTTTTGCTACTTGAATTCAAATAACAAAATTTAAGTAAACCTTAACTTGGCTCCTTTACCAAAAGCCAAGCTTATTTTAAATTGTGTCTGATATTTAATATGACCGACTCTTACTGCAACGTTTGTCAAAGTACAAACTTATTGTTCTTTTGAACGCGTCCCCAAAAACAGGTTTTGAAAGTATTCCAAGTTAGACACCATTGTTATTTATGAACATATGGAAGAAAGGTCTCCAAGGCGAGTCTCTGTATGGTCATTAATCATAAACCAAGTCTGGCTCAGATAAAATCCACGGTGACGGTTCGGGTTGAGACCTCTGTATATAGCGTCCATTTCGTTCCGGTCCTTATATGGGTAAAAGATTTTGAATTCCATGTCGAACAATTTACATAAAAGTATTTGGTGTAATAGTTGAGACGTCGGCTATTACACCAAGGGTTCGATCCACGGGCAGTACAAACATGTGTGTGCATGAACATGTTTGTATTGGTCTGAACTGTTTGTATCGGTCTGGATGATTTCTATGTGTTATATGTATGTATTAAAGAAATATACAATATATAAGTATGTTTAAACTTCAAGTGTAACTTGGGCTTTTGTTACGGGTACTAAAAACGGTAGGTACGGGCGTTGTGTGGATGTCAGTGAATATTCATTTTATTTTTATTAATATATTTAAAGACAAAAACCAATATTAATTGGTGTTGTACAAAGAAAAATCAATCAGCGTGTGAATTTTATAAGACATATATTTGAGTATCTGATTAAACTTTATTACTGTAAAACTTACTAATTAACAAATTCAATTCAAAAAGATCAAGATAGGAGTATTATGTTTTGAGTGGATGGCATTAATGCAGTAAAGGTGTATTCGATGTTATCTGTATGGTGGATAGCTATCCAGGGGATTTCAGACCGTGCGGGTGCCAGCCAACCGGTTGTCCTTGTAATGTTGAACCCGCAAGTAGAAGAAAGCCTTTGCTTCAAGATTTATATCGAAATTTCATTGTAAAAGTTTTTATGTCTCTTGGTATTGGCAAATTAGTATAAGTTATTGTAACTAATTAGATGTCAAAATTATAATATCATAAAACCCGAGCCATTACCCAAAAAATATATATATTTTATGACAACAGTGAAAATCATAACGTAAATAATATCGAATATATAAATTCGTGCAATGGAAACTAATGTAATTCAATCAATTATCTTTTAATATTTTCTTGTACTCTTTAATTTATAGCCAAACAGTATCATAGAACACCGAGGGCTGAGAATTACAAATAACTGGATTAACGCTTTGAGACGGACGAACAAGCCAATCAGAAATGACAGGTAGCATAACGAATCTAGGTAAAAACAGTCCGTACGGCCGCGAACCTAATCCTGTTTACAAAATGCCTTTTCGGTTGATTTCACTCAAAAAAGACGGCTTAAGAGGGACAGGCCGTATTGAATGGGAAATAATCACGTTATTTATTACCACAGACCCGGGACCAACATTTTTAATCTGCTCTAAGCACGTACAAACCGATTTTATGGGAGATTAAAAACGCTGATCGACTTCATACTTTTTCGAATAGAAATAAAATGTTTATTACAGAGGACAGAATCAAAACTAGCTTATTGAGAGCGATTACTAAATCTGACTAGGTATTGCATTTATAACGTTATTACTATATACTTAAAAGGCAGCGATTATAAATAAAAAAAACTGTAGGAGGTTTTACTTACAGCAAAAATACAAAATATAAATGATTCTATTTGCATCTGCATTCTGTGTTTACAATTTTAATTAATACAATGTATCGGTCGTAATATTAGTCTTAGACGAGTTCACCTTTATTAGACATATTTACTAAGATTATTACATGGGTTTTAGAACCCAATACAGGAAATGCACCTATATTTAAATGGACGATTTAAGATGGTGGTTACTTCACTCAAGTACGAAGCACAGGATTACGGAACACTGATACTAAACTTGGGCACCTTAATTAGCTTACCGAAGAATAACGCAACTAGTATTAATACATTTCCTATTAGCCGAAATCAGACGCAGCAAACGATGTTGTAATGTTTCCCACATGAAAAGCTCCAATAAAGATGAGATACGAAACGATTACACACAATTACTGGCATCACTAAAAATGGATTTACGACGAAACCAAAATTAACACCCCGTGGCCTGATTGCACCATCTCATCTCGTCTCATAAATCAAAAGCTACAGAATCGACAAAACAAAATTGTAGCAAGGATTCCACCTCTAATTGGATTTGTACATAGAGTGGATCTATCAGTATACATTGATTAATGGTATCGGAGGACTTGAGGATAATTGCCAGTCGAGGCCGCTATGAATCAAATGTTAGAGTTATAAATCTGATAATTGGAACGAGTTTTGAACAACAACATACTGTTTGCATCGGAGATAGGTAGCCGTCTATTCGTTGCGATTTAGTGTTTGGTAACTGTATTAATATTTACCCACTTTTCGATAACGTTATTTGCATTTAAGAATACATTTTTTTTAACCTGATATTATGTAACAAGAAATATACATACAGTTATAAAAACAATTATTTACTAAAAACATTTCAGAAAGTTTTGCCTAATTTTGAATTTTAAATCCTGTTATACTTCTTAGAGACGCTTCTGCATAAAATATTAATAAACAAATTAACCAATCAAGGGATCAAGTTTCGTGAACAAGATGTGAACCGTGAAAATTTTAAACCATTCATGCATGATCAAAATAAGATGTTGGACTTTACATGTATTAAATATCATGCTAGTTTTTATTGAAAAATCCTATGAGGCGCCATTTTTTCAATTATGTTCCAAGTAAAACTTTGACCATTCGAAATATTTTGATTAATATTAATATAGATACACCGAACCTGTGTTATTAGATCATCTCTGGGAGATATAAAGCATTGATTTTCTGCTTTGTCTTGTTTTGTTCGTCATATTTTTTAGTAATCAACTTGCATCTTTGGCCACATCCTTGTCTTACTGTCGGTTCATTCATATTTGAAAACGCTTAACTTTGTCAATAAAGTTAAGGCTTGCTCACCTTTCTAAGAATCGTATATTTATTTTTAAAATAAAAATCACTAAATTTAATTGTTTATTGCTCAGAATGGGCCATTTATACAAAAATATATACTCCAAAACCAATGTTGTTTCATATGTAAAACAATTATTTATTTTTCTTTGCTTAAAAATATTTACGCATATATTCTCTATTCGGTTAAAGTTGCTGTTATATATATATCGTGTAAAATTTTGTGAGTGTACTTTTCAAATTGATTTTCAGACGCCAAATGGTAGTTGGTGCATATACATAACTTCATAAGATCATAGGGTGACATATATTTGTAATAGGGTGACACCATTTATGTAATAAAGATCATTGTCTGATGCTAATTTCTAATATAGATTATGGAAATGTACATCGGAACATGTTTTCGCGATGCAAGCATTACCTGACGCTGCAGCCACTCTCAACAGAGTCACAATGAATGTTTGTGTCAGTCAGAGGTGAAATTGAGTGTGAAGCGGCAGCGGCCAGCCGTCGCTCCCATTACGTCGCTTGGGCTGCGTGCGCGATGCCAAACCGGCTGTGGACGCGGCACTGTATGATACTGCCAGGAAACAATTTAAAGAAATGACCAAGATCAATAAAATTCATGATTTTAGAACACTTACTTATCTGACTTTATAAGTACATACTTTTGTCTTTTCACACCATTTGGAGGCAACTATGATTACCAATTAGACAAAATATATTTTATGTCAATATTTTGGCATGTAGTTTTTACCGCGGATATTGGAAGAGTTAACTTGAACATAAAATCATTTACTTTTTTTAAATATTTTAATATAGATAATATATCAAAATAACAAACCTGTTAGTAATTAAAAGTTGCACAATCTAAGTACATAGTCATCATCATCATCATCAGCTCATTAAAAGTCCCCACCGAGGGCACGAGCCTACCCGTATAGGGTGATTAGGCCTTAGTCGTCCACGCGGGCCCAGTGCGGATTGGACGACTTCACACACAACCTTCGAATCTCTTCGCAGGCGTGCATGAAGGTTTCTTCACGATGTTTTCCTTCACCGTAGGAGCGTCGGATAACGTACATATATTTTCGAAAATTCAAAAACACATTGGTACGTGTCGGGATTTGAACCTAAGCCCTCCCGGCAGGAAGGCGACAGTCCACACCATTACCCACGACGCTCTTAAGTACATAGTGATTGCAGTAAATTTTCATTCATGTCTGTGACAATACATTTTGTTAAATTATTTTTAATGGAATAAATATGAAACGTAACATACCAAAATGCGTCTTGTACCAACCTCTTTGCCTCGCTCATTAGTATTTTCCATTTATTTTTTGTCCACGTACCTGTCGACTTTTAGGGATTTGACTTTTTATAACGCCGACGCGCGACGAATACCAATTTCTTTGTATATACAGAAAATAAATGACGGAGCGTGTATTCCACGCTGCGATGTGGTCTTGTATTATTTATCCATTAGTAATTTTTTGGTTTAATCAATTAATCTTATACCGTGCATCCGATCTAACATTCTCAAGTTACGTGAAATTTTACTGTCCTAGTACATTTTCCAATTCGAGAATAATAAACTTACAAGGCAGCTTTATTCGTAATTAATCAATGAAGGTTGATTCACAACTGCTGCTTAAGATTTAGCAAGAGCTTAAGGTAGCCTGAAGAATACTAGAGACGGTCCGTCTAGTACGTTAATGAATCATTGTACTAGCGCACGTTGATTGAAAAGCAATACGCCTACGTGTAATCTATTAAACGTGCGCAAACGCAACTCTAGTAATGACGTATTTATTTTTGGGTATAATGCATCTAAGCCTTTTGAATCTTGGGAACTATTTAAACATAAAAGAAGACACTGAATATGCATGATGTAATTTATGATGGATGGTATCTTCAAGCCATTAAATAGTGATCGAAATTAATTAAAGTATGCAATGCTTTATATGTATTTATAAATGCTGTTTTACTTAAACTATTAATAGGTGGTGGTTAGGTACTGAGTCACTAGTTAGGTACTACCACAGTGCCAGATATCATCCGTAAATAGGGTATAGTTTTTCTGTGTTCGGGATGAACGTACTGTAGTTAGTAAAGTGACCGGGTATAGGAGCCTAACACTGTCATCTCGGGTTCCGGGGGCAGGGTAGTTTTGAAGGAAACCCGACTGTTATTATTTTCTTCAACACTGTTTGTCAGGTCAGGCGTATCATAGACCACCAGGTGAGCGTTCTGATCGTCGTCCACTTAATGTCATAAAATACCGGAAAATTTATGCTTACGTTTATATAACGACAAGATTAAAAGTCTCACTAAGAAATCAAAACGAAGAAACCGGTCGCACAATCAGTTTGCTGCACAAATCTGTCATTTCGCATACCAACTTCAATGAAAAAATGCCAGTTTATTGACGTCTCGTTTTGTTCAAATGTATGACAAAAAGTTCCTAATGCGAATGCTAATAGACTCGAGATGTTGCGAAAATATTCATGTGAAGAAACTTGGCTCATTAGCATATGTCATAAGCTACATGAAACGTTCAGCTACTGCCAATACGAATTCCGTTGTTCATGTTTTAGTAATATTATAAAGACAAGTTTATGTTAGTTACCTCGCTGATTTCGTTTTTTTTTTCATAAATTTGCTTTATTATTATTGTGTGCTTTATAGCTTAAAAGAAACTTTTTGATTAGGTTATTATAAAACAAAAATATTTTACTACGTGTCCCAATATCGACTCATTAATAACTTTTCATTACTTATGTTAGTACTCTAATGTGTTAATTGTAAGTTCCCAAATCAACTAAATTATTCCAGCTATTCTAATGCTAATCGGCTTGAAAGTTAAGCGTTGGCGTCTATGCTCACTGACGCGCGAAGCATGATATTAGTAGCATAAAATAAATCGAGTTAAAGGAAACAGCTTAGTTGCTTGTAAAGAATAAAATACTGCGTGGGCTCATACGACAAGTCAAGCCAACCACAGTTGCTTAAGTACAGCTTTTATGTATCCTAATACGGCGAAATCTTCTTCTGTGTGACACCAAGCGAGAAATATTGGAACGTTTACATCCGAAACAGCGGGGTATTAAAATGTTTTAAATTTCAAAATGATATTTTAATATTAAAATATGACTTTATAATTTTCACTTGTATCATATGTCCAAATTATTTACCCCGATCTTTATTTTGGTTTTAATGAACGTCGGGACTCGTTTGACGTCTTTAGTCAAATCTTGTCATATATAATTGTTATTCAAGGAATGCCGAATGTGTGTGTACCTTAGATTTCAAATAATTTACATAAAAACATGAGCTTTTAGTCTCCAATATAATAAAACCAATAGAAAATGTGAAATGACCAATAAAATTATATTCTGATGCACTGCGCCTGAAAATCGAATGATTTTTATTAACAAAATCTGCTACCTCATTATACAAATCGCGGGATTATGTTAATACGGGCTATTTGTAAGCAGTTTTGATTTACTTATATGCCAGTGTGCGGCTTGTAACCGTTTCTGAGAATGAATTTATGTTTTATCTCTTGCTACCGTTTTGCATTTGTGTGGGTTTTGCAAGTAGTAATTATGAATGCGTTACTCATTAACATACACACATTCCGTTTTCCTTATTTGAAATAATCGATTAATTTTATTGATTTTTTAAATGATATAAGTGTACAGGATGGTCAGGACGCTCACCTGATGGTAAGTTATACGCTTGCCTATGACAGAGCAGCATTGAAGGAGACCAACAACTGATAGACAGTTATTATAGTCCATCAATGCCGCACTGCACCCGACACCCGAGAAGACAGATGTTAGGTCTCTTATACCCAGTAATTTCACTAGCTAAAGTGCCCTCAACCAATAAAAACACAAAAGTGCATAACACTCCTGTTTTACGGGACGATATCTGGCACTGTGGTGATACCTACCTAGACGAATTATACGGGTAATAACATGTGATTTAATAATATAAATAATTGTTTTTTCTATTTCATGTAGATACATTTTATTTAATTTTTAATCGTGTAATATATTTTATGAGCTAATGAGTAGTTTTTTATTGAGATTAATCTAGACGATAGGAGGCTTAGATGCGAGATGAGCTAGACGGGCTTGAGGGAGCGGCGAGGAGGGAGATAGGGCAGTGACCTACGCCGCGGCATTCCAACGCGCAGTCGATGGACCTGCTCTCTTTACTACAGCGTAGGAAATATTTAAAAACACACAGATAACGTTCGAAAAAGAACAGCTGGGATTTCTTCAATATATTTTTTTTAATTTTATTACGCGTTTACTTTCTCCATTTCTCAAATTGGCCTAACTTAAAATTTTGGAAATTGTAAAGGTATCTATAGAATAAATTGAATTTGGCTTTTGATGTAATTTATTTTAGATCAATTTTCAGATTAAACAATTTGTTTAAATGTTCTTTGGTGTTTCTTGCTTAAATTTTAACTCCTGCAGAGAAAATGCCCAAAGAAATATTTCTTATGACATGATATTCGCTTTGCCGACACAACGGTTGTACTGTTTGTTAAAACGAGGACGTTTTTTTGAAACCAGTTCCCGGCAAATGTTTGTGCCGCCTCAATGATCTCCAATATAAATAAAACTTGAGCGTTTATTTTAATATTCTTCTTATCTTTAACTGTTTTGGTCCATTACAAAGTAAAGTCATGTTTTTCTCAATATATTTCATTACTTTTTTATCTTCGGTTACACAACACATCATTTCCTCATTTTCTTTGGCGCCGCGTAAGTGTATTCCTTCTACCATTATCCGGCCGGTAACCGTAATGGAAATATTTTTTAATGTGAACCATTAGCGCCGCGCCACAGTCCTCTCTGTAATTTTGTGCTTCGCTTTTTTAATCTCGACTCTGTCCGAGCCGTGATGGGATTCTGAGCGACTGTCCATCGTGATCCTTATCTGCGGGTGTAATAAGAAGAGACAGACGTAACTTATATTTTATTTAACGTCAGGATTGATCGAAATGGTCCGATAAGGCTGTTGGAAGGAGAAGTTTTGTTTATGTCATTAATTATACTTATTTTTTGTTCCGTTTAAGTAATGTCTCCGTTCTTAACTGTATCGTAAAAAATCTTATCATTACATTACATTAGTCAACAGAAATTACTGTTTTCATATTAATATAAGGGAAGACGTTTATAAAACAATTTTGTATGATTTTTACCGAAGCAACTTAGTAATTGGCTTGTTGATTTAAGAGCGAAATATTTAAAATCTTGGTAAAGTTATCGGACTGCGAATTCAGCATCAGTTATTATTAAAACAATATCCAATATCGATTTCAATAACACGTTAAATTATTTTTTTGAAAAAGTTCGTTTAGAAACACTTGTGTTTTAAGATGTCACTCACAATATTTTCCAAGTTAAATTAATAAAACGAACTCACAACAAAGCGTAACCGTATATGCCACGAGATATAAAAGCCTGACTTATGTGTATTTTAGATGGAACCGGTCCGACCGTCCGTCAATGTTTGCGTGGCGTTAACTACAAAGATGGACTTGTTGGAAGATCCATTCATAATTTCCCAGATAAAAACCTTTTTTTGAAAACAAATATTCTCAGTTTATAAGTAGGCTGATATCTATACAAGCATTTTGAATTACAAATCTCTATATCTATACTAAAGCCGTATAAAGCACTAAGAACTGACTAATAGCCATTACAATCATTTCCCAATGTCAATTTGCCAATACTATTTCCTGTGAGAAAATCAACTATAAAATTGAACGGTAAGGTCAGAGTGCGGTGATTTTGCGGATATGTTAACCTAATCACGAAGATTAACACTACTACACGATATAAATATTTGCGAATTGCTTTTAAAACGTCTCGTTTAGTTAAACAAAGTCGTTTTGCGTAATAGACTAGTAGAACCAGTCAACCATGTGAGTATAAAACTGAAACTGAATTATTTAATAAAATTTATGTGAGAATGGGTTCTCACATAAATTTAACCTATTCTTATTATGTTGACGAAACCCAAAAAACGATATTGAATTTTTGATGGCACGAGAGGTCATTACACATTTTTGTTTATTTTCCATAGAGTAATGATATATTATTTACGTGAGGCATTCTTTGCATGACTGGGAAGGAATCTTCGGAGTCATCATCATTAAGTGAATTCCAACGTAGGCGGTTGTGATTCAATTAGGTTTTTTGTCGCATCCTCGTTGACTTCATGAAATAAGTGAAAATAATTACGCTTTAGGTTCCTTGTATCACAACTTTATAGCGGGAAGCAACTTCTCGTAACTGTTTTATTCAAAATGATCACGATGTAGTTAAATTCATTTTAATTCAGTTTATTATCTCTAATATGCAGCGTAAACTATACAATAATTATCGAATTGCATTCACCTTGGTTTGTTTCCTTACAAATACCATCGGTGGTCACGTAATGCTATATCATAATAATATGTTTGCTACGTGAGTTAGTTCCTTTTTACTGTTTAAATTATCTTTCATTTTATAATAGTTTTCAGAATTAGTACTTATTATTTCAAACAAACTTACAGAAGAACACATATGTTGTTTCATGGAGACCTACTTACATTGTTAATATTATGTCTTTTTTATTTTCAAAAATATCCTTGGCAATTTCCAAACCAATAACCCGTTTCGTTTATGTTAACTGGGAATCCCATATTGTATTGCATATCTCTATTAATTTTGTTCAAAACGTTACTGTGTATTACATGAGGCAAGGGGGAGTTTTAAATCTAAAAAAATGCGTTACGTAATACTTGAACACTGCCTCAGCGAATAAATGTGATCCAAAATTAGAGAAATAATATTTTTTTTTATAAAAGTTATACCTGTAAACTTTAAATTGACAGTTGTAAAGCAACCTATGATGATATTAGAAATATATACCTTCATCATTCTGATGTCGGCTCTTTTGACTGCCATATATGTATTATATGAACACTAGTAACTCTATATAGGCGCTCGCGCTGTTAATAATATTAATTGCGGCGATTGGCCACAAAATGCTTTAACGTAATTCGATTCGGCCAAACTGGAACTCTTGCGGAACGGAACCAGTGTAACTTGGCCTTCGGTGTCGTCTTTCCTTTCTTTTTGACTAAGAAAAAATAAAGTTTGAAAGATTTAACGGAGACCAAGGAATACTGGTAAGATTGCCAAGTACAACGTCGTCGTCGGTTTGCCTTGAGACTTGAAGCTCAAGTTACTTGGATCACGTTCAAGGTGCGCCTGAGTAGTTTAGTGATTAAAATCGTTTAAATTTCATGCTTATCACATTGACATTTAAGCACAATTTAGGTTTGACTACATGGACTTAAAATACTTCGATTGAATATACTCTCGCCTATAGTATGTAATTAATGAAAATATTATTAAAATCATATTGTCAATTAACTATAAATTACCTGCAAATCCAATCAAATATTTAGTTTCTTTTTCTGTCTTATGTTGTAATGAAACATAAATAAATGTTTCTCATATAAAGATCTACATAACTTGTGTTCAGTTGTACTCCGCCCCTCCTCAGACATTTAATTAAACTGCGATATTTTATGGTACGAATCATTAAATTGTTATTGGCGAGCGTTCGTATAGTAAAAACTTATTACATGTTCCATCTTATCGTCAGTATCAAATAAGAAATAGCAATAACGATTAATTTTAATTTCTTTGTTATAGGTACATTCATTCGAAAGAGAAGCCCTTCAAATGCACAGAATGTGGAAAAGGATTTTGCCAATCCCGGACATTAGCTGTTCACAAGATTCTCCATATGGAAGAGTCTCCACATAAATGTCCAGTATGTAGCCGCAGTTTCAATCAACGTTCGAACCTCAAGACACATCTTTTGACACATACGGACCATAAACCATACAACTGCAATTCATGCGGAAAAGTTTTTAGAAGAAATTGTGATCTAAGGAGGCACGCTCTTACACATGCAGTTGGAGATGTGCCAGCAGGTGATGTTGTAGATGTCGGAGAAGAAGATGTTGGTAGACCAGAATCACCCATTGAACCGGGATACGACGATGAAGATCCAGAAATGTCATCACCAGAACACTCACCGGTACGAAGAGCACGGTCATCGTCGATAGAAAGTATTGGAAGAGAACAAA
Source organism: Leucinodes orbonalis (assembly GCA_019425675.1). NCBI lineage: Eukaryota > Metazoa > Arthropoda > Insecta > Lepidoptera > Crambidae > Leucinodes > Leucinodes orbonalis. The sequence goes on along the minus strand of PQWD01011524.1, from coordinate 4,380 downwards.
GTGAGGAGAGACCAAGGCGCATGTCTCCATCGCCGGTGGAACGTACTCATTGCCACCATAATGAACCAAGAGACCGAGCAAGCCCATATACTATGCGTCCCCAGCAATCTGAAAAACATCGTATGCCATTTCAGATCTCTATGAAAAACGTCGTTTTACTTCCGATGAAATTATAGAAAAGGAAATGCGTTACAACGAAGTGACTGACCAACAAGTAAGACATCCGCAGTTGCAGATAAGAAGAGATTTACTTCAAGTCAATCCAACCGACCCTAACAAAATAGGTCAAATGTCAAGCCCACCAATAGATCCGGGTCCCTCAAATGTATATTTGACTCCATTCAGAAAACGAAGTCATCCACCTGATATTGCGGAAAGTGTTAGAAGTTGTGCCGCGGTTTATAGAAGCCGCTCTCCTGAACCAACTAATTTATCAATGCCTCGTCAATCAATGGGAAGTGCTGATGTAGTTGTAGGAATACCTCCGACAATGATAGGTATGCCAGCTTATCATAAATTTGGATTGCCAATGCCACCTCCGCATCCTCAAATCGCATTTGGACCGGTTTCGCATACAATGCTGGGTCCTCAACAAACGGTTGCCCAGGATTTAATTGTAAAACATGCTCCTCCTAAAGATACAGTGCCAAGTATTTCAACAAACGTCACAAGCTGCAAAGACAGCCCACAAACTAACGTCAGGGAATATGAGGAACCCAGTTCTATTGCAAACGGGATCAAAAATATTGTTGGGATTCAACCGAATACGAACCCAAAACCGGGTACAAGTCAATCAAGTGGACCTAAAAAAGGCTTTAGTATAGAGGATATAATGCGACGTTAATGATTTTGTAGATTGTTAATGACTAATTAAGTTGTGAAACGTATGTAGATGAGTTTGTTCATAGCCTTAGGTGATAACTTTTTGGACTATTATTAATCTTGTATCGAAGAGTATTATTAGTGTAATGTCATGTAAAATTTTTAGCGCTATGTTTGCACGTATTTGCAATGTGGATTTGGTTTTCGTAAAGATCTCATAAGGTTTGTTTGTGCAGTGTTTTGTTTACCTCCAAATTTTAAAAAATTAGTACTTATCAAAATTTAGATTTTTAATTTTTATTTGATTTATATTATTGTTGGATTATGAATGTAGTTTAAACAAAACAGTATTCTGTCAATTGAAATCCATCAGTGCTGATAATAACTACTTAATTAAGTTTTAGTTTTATAATAGTGACTGGTTCTATACATTACGACTGTTATTTATTATTTAGGTATTTTATAATTTGACATTAAATCTGCTAAAATCTATAAACGTGATTTAATTTAGTTTCAATATGTTTAATTGTATATAGGATCATATAAGTGCTATCGTATCTTGTATTACGATTTATTTACTTAATTTTATTACAACTCTAGAAATAACGTTAAGGATTGCATTGTTTATTTATATTTTTTATCACAAGTGTAAAATTATATTTTGTCAAAATGTAAAGTTTACAAAACTGGGCTTTGATTTTTTTTAATTAAACACAATTTATGTAAAGTTTCAAAAATATTTCAAATAAATGGTAGTTGTTGCTCAGAATTAATTAAGTTGACATATTGTTAAATATATTTTTCATTAAATAAGCTATTAGTAATGTGAAATGACGTGGTTTTATTAATTTTATTTGTAAGTTTTATGTGGACTGGCGAATTCGGTATATTTTTTTAAGATTCCCAGAGTTACCAACACAAAGTCGTAAAACTACGGGACTCATTATACGCTATCAATATAAAATATTTAAATAGGCCATCACCACATTGAGACAGTTTGTCTGATGTTCACAAATAGTTGTAAAGTTTTGATTTAATTTACACAATAAATTTAAAAATGATGTAAAAAATAAAACCATCCTAACCCAAACTTCCACTCTAGGTAGTCCTAAGAGTCTCAGTTGCTATAACAATAAAATTATTGCATTATAAAAATAATTTACATTCAATCTTGAAATATAGAAATTATAATTTATTTATAATGACGACCCATTTGGTGTAGCGGTTGGAGACATCTGGCTGCTACACATAGGGTTCCGGGTTCGATCCCCGGGCAGTGTTAATATTTGTATGCATGAACATGTCTGTTTATAATGGTCTTCTATGTATAATATGTATGTATTTATAAAAAAAAAATATATAAGTATGTTTATCCGTTGTTTAGTACCCATGATACAGGCTTCACGCTTAACTTGGGGCTAGATGGCGCTGTGTGAATGTCAGTGGATATTTATTTAATAATTATCTTAGTCGACTTAGGGATAATTAGTAGAAAAGTAAAATTATCATCATCAGCCTATAACGACCCACTGCTGTGCACAGGCCTTCCGCTATGAGGAGATCAGTTTAATCTGACTCATAGGTGGGTGTTAACGAATTCTACCCTAACGTGCCTTCCGAAACAGGGAATTATCTTTCTTGTCGGATAATCAGGTGATTCAGCCTGCAATGTCTTAGCCAAACTAGAAGGAATCACAAAAAGGGACATTTCCCTTTGAGATTTAACCCACGACCTCCGGGTAACGCAGTCGAACAGTGTTGCCCACTACATTATGAAGGCTGTTATGCACACTACTTGTGCTAGTCTTGGGGTTACCGCCATCCTTTAAAAAGTGTTACATAATATTACTTCGTCTTTTCTGGTACAGAAATGCTGACGTGTCATTATAACAATACTGTTTTAAGAGATTGTGGTTACCCCCCTGGACCTTCAAGTCGATTGCCACAGTTTTTTTTTTCAAGTTTAGTGACAGATTACAATAAGCATTTTTTTTCGAACTGGCTACTGCTGTTGGCCGCAGATCGCCTTTACAGCTCCACCGGGCAATTGGCTCTCAGCCTTAAAGATGGCTTTCAGCCTTAGGCAGTAACCATACCTAAATGATATAGCAACAGGTCGTTTGTTTGACGATCACACAAGTTAGGCAACAACGATAGTTGTATAGACTGAAAACTTACCCAAAACCACTTCCTACTTCAGAAGGCACGTTAAGCCGATGGATGATGGCCGACGTTTAAAAAGTGCGGATGGAATTCCGCTTACATCAAAAGTGTATCAAATCCGACCAATTCCTATATGAAAAACCACAAAATATTAAGAATTTGGCGTGCATATGTCAAGAGGACCATAGATCTAAAAAAGAGCGTGGCTGGTGATGTGAAATGGTGCAAAAACTGCAGTGAAAAATAGGAAAACAATCAGGAAATTACATATCATAGGTAAATAAATGAACAAATCGACTACATATTTTTAGTTTAAAACACTAATAATTACCCAAATACACAAAAAACAATATTTGTCGGAATTACATTATAGACAGCAGCTGTAATTTTGCGGACACATTTTATGTGAATTGTCTTGTAGAATATATATATATACGTAACATATTTGAAACGTAAAAATATTCTCATTATTTAAACATAGATTATAAACGCCACTGTACAGGGTAAACTCTATATCACACCAACGCTAACTTTGTACCAAAAACTATTTTTAACTCCAGAACTAGTTATGCTTCTACAAGTGTAATGTGCCTTACACCATAACGTTAGACGTTAGTTGCTAAAGCTTTCAGCCAGATTACCAAAACACAGTGTAGAGATAAAACACTCAACCTTACACTTTAGCAAAGAAGTTAAGTTAAAAGGTGTTTCTTTTACGAGCTGCTTTAACGACCCAACCTCCGCCATTTCGGCAAAGCGGGCTACTCGTGAGTTTATGCAAATGGTTGCCGCCGAGAATGAAAAAATAATAATAAAAATATTTTACGATCGAATGTCGTTTCTCGATATTTTAATCCGGTCGAGATCGAGGTGAAAGCACCGCTCCGGTGGCAATCGATTACATTCGATTTTGTTTTGGTATAAAAAATCAAATTTGCTGATGTAGTATTAACAGTGCATGTAATGCGTTACGAATTGAAGCGCGTGTGGTTTCTCCTTTTATGAGTCGTTTGTACAGAAAAGTGTGTACATGCGTACGTTCATACTTTGACACTGGTGGGTAAGTTTGATTGTACGCTGGTAAGATCTTAGCTCATAGGAATAGACTTTGTTCAGCAGTTCACTTATTAGGTTGTTATGATGAAGCAATATCTTCGTACTGTAATATGAGCAAGAAAGGCCGCGTAGCAGTATTTACACTTAAGTAGGTCAGAATTAGGAAGGTTGTTGAACACTTAACCGCCTCTGGCGGATATATCCAACACAAACACTTCCTTTTTTATTGTGTCTGGAATCCAGAAAGGGTTACGCCTGGAAAAAGCTTTAGCCACTCTCTTTTTCATTCTAAAATTTGTTAAATTATTATTAATAGCGTAATAATAATAAGCATCGGTG